>VYZX01019599.1:53519-66355 GCA_013401335.1 Brachypteracias leptosomus | reverse complement strand
CTGGGGCCTTATTTTTGGGAATAGGAGGGGGGGAGGGGATGGGGACAGCAGTGGCACAGGGCTCATCCTCCCCTCTAGGCACAGAGAAGGGCCCTTGCTGTGTCCTGCTTGGGGACATCAATGATGCCAACACACGTGTGGGGTCTCAATGGGGAATGAGCTGCCTCGGAGGCTGCCAGCCCTGCCCGGGGGGGCTAAGGGGCAGAGCTGGGTAGCCCAGAAAGCCATGGGCTACCCGGGGACAGTCCTCATCAGACCAGCTGGCTCTTACACCCAGTTTCTCCCCTTTGGCTTCATGCCAGGGGGGAAACTGAGGCACGGCCCAGGCTGCCCCTCTGCTGTGGCGTGTGCAAACGTGGGTCTGCACGTGTGTCTGCCCACACAGGAGGCTGCCAGACGGCAGGGAGCAGAGGCAGCATCCCGCTGCCATGGCAACCAAAGCGGGTACCAAGGCAACAGGATGGCCGTGGGGACAGCCAGGAAGGACAGCAGAGCCCCCCGCACCCCCTGCTCTGCCTGTTGGCCTCCAGGAACCAGAGGAGGATGGGGTTCTGGGCAAGGGCACTGGGAAATGGGGCCCCACTCTCAGCAGCATCCCACTGGTGCCCAGTGTGCCCAGGCGAGCTGGGGAAAAGGGGGGGACATGGGTCTGCAGGGACTCTGCGGGGGTAATAGACACCCCCTCGCTGTACCCCTGCTGACGCCCTCCTCTCCACAGGGANCCGCCTCTCCCATCACCGGCAGGACGGCCACGGTGTGGAAGAGCCTGAACCCTGTTTGGGGTGAGGAATACACCCTGCGCCTGCCCCGCGGCTTCCACAGCCTCGCCATCTACGTGCTGGATGAAGACACCATCGGGTAAGGGGGACAATGGGGTCAGGGTGGGCACTGGGGAGCCCCCTGAGGGGTGGCACATCCCCGTGGGTGGCCTCAGTGCCCACTGTGTCTCTGCCTTGGCAGGCAGGACGATGTTATTGGCAAGGTCTCGCTCAGCCACCAGCAGATCTCANAAAGCCATGGGCTACCCGGGGACAGTCCTCATCAGACCAGCTGGCTCTTACACCCAGTTTCTCCCCTTTGGCTTCATGCCAGGGGGGAAACTGAGGCACGGCCCAGGCTGCCCCTCTGCTGTGGCGTGTGCACACGTGTGTCTGCACGTGTGTCTGCCCACACAGGAGGCTGCCAGACGGCAGGGAGCAGAGGCAGCATCCCGCTGCCATGGCAACCAAAGCGGGTACCAAGGCAACAGGATGGCCGTGGGGACAGCCAGGAAGGACAGCAGAGCCCCCCGCACCCCCTGCTCTGCCTGTTGGCCTCCAGGAACCAGAGGAGGATGGGGTTCTGGGCAAGGGCACTGGGAAATGGGGCCCCACTCTCAGCAGCATCCCACTGGTGCCCAGTGTGCCCAGGCGAGCTGGGGAAAAGGGGGGGACATGGGTCTGCAGGGACTCTGCGGGGGTAATAGACACCCCCTCGCTGTACCCCTGCTGACGCCCTCCTCTCCACAGGGACCTGGCCCCCCGGGACCTCTCGGGCACCTCGGACCCCTTTGCCCGGGTGTCATGCTGTGGGCACACATTGGAGACGGCCGTGAGTCAGGGGGCTGGGGGCTGGGACCCCCAAGGGTCGGGCACCTCGTCCCCCACGGCCACTGGTCCCTGTTCCCAGCAGGTGATTAAGAAAACCCGTTTCCCGCACTGGGACGAGGTGCTGGAGCTGGAGCTGGCCGAGGGCGAGCTGGGGGGGGCCGTGCTGAGCTTGGAGGTGTGGGACTGGGACATCGTGGGCAAGAACGACTTCTTGGGACGGGTGAGGACCTCGGGATCTGCTGGCATGGGGCAGGGTCCTGGGGTCACCTCCTCACCCCCAGTCCCTCCCCACGCTTGCATGTGGGTGACCACAGCTCAGGACCCACAGGGATGGAGGCAGGGGGGATGTGCCCTGGGCTGTCCCCAAGGAGGGGTCCCTACTAGTGGGGTGCAGCACAAGGTGCTGGTGTGTGCCCCTCCCCAACTCAGACCCTGCCTCCGGCCCCCCAGGTCGAGTTCCCACTGGACACCATCTGCACAGCCCCCATCAAGGGCTGGTTCCAGCTCCTGCCCTTCCCCAGCACCACTGCAGAGCACGGGTGAGTGTGCCTGCACCCCGCATGAGCAGCCCCCCAGGGGGGCCGTGCCCGGGGCAGTGCAGGGTAGTCCCCCCATGGTGATGGAGGGTGGTGGGTGCAGGGTCTGGCTGAGCTCCTCCGGTGTCGTTGCAGGGAGCAACTGGGTGCCCTGCGGCTGGTGGTGCGGCTGGTGGAGGACAGGGTCCTGCCCCCCCACTACTACCAGCCCCTTATCCAGCTCCTCACCGAGCCCATCCTCTGCCCAGGCCAGGTGGGTGCTGTGGGCTGGGGGACCCTCGGGGGTGACCGGGGGTCTCACAGTGCCCACTCTGCCCTCCCCACAGCCCCCCGCTGGCACGGCTCTGGCCATCCTGGAAGAGGTGACCATAGGGGAGAGCCGGCAGGATGTGGCCACCAAGCTGGTGAAGATCTTCTTGGGGCAGGGGCTGGCTGTGCCCCTCCTGGACTATCTCACCACCCGCGAGCTGGCCAGAACCAGTAAGTGCCAGGGCCAGGGGCACTAACTGCAGCCCACCAGCCTTGAAGCTGGGTTGCCAGGGTCCCCCACAGACCCTTATGGGGAGAAGAGTGGGGCCACCAAGGGGGAGGCAGGAAAGGCGCCACATGTCCCCAGGGTCGGGCGCACCAGGGATGCCTGGGGCATCACTCCATGTCCACCTTGTCACAGTGTCTACGCTTTTCCAGCGGACCCCAACACCCTGTTCCGCTCCAACTCACTGGCCTCCAAATCTGTGGAGCAGTTCATGAAGGTGAGCATGGGAGGGGACACCAGTTAGGTCCCCACTGTGCTCTTCTTTGATGGCATTAGGTCACAGAGCTGGGTTGTGCCCCAGCAGGGCACCTGGGAACAGACTGGGGACAACAATGGTGACTTCCATCCCTTGCAGGTGGTGGGGATGCACTACCTGCACGAGGTCCTGAAGCCTGTGGTGAACCGCATCTTTGAGGAGAAGAAGTACGTGGAGCTGGACCCTGGCAAGATGGAGCTGAGCCGCAGCAGGTGAGTGCACTGGGGGGGACACGGTGCCTGCTGTGCCCCAAGCCATCCCCATCTCAATGTCCCCTGCAGAAAGGGGTCACCCATTGCCGCTGAGCCCATGGGCCACCTCAGTGGCTTTTCGCCGACTTGGAATAGCCCATTGCTTGACATGGGTGCCCCCTGACCCAGCCGTGTCCCAGCAGGAGGATCTCCTTCAAGGGCTCCCTGTCGGAGGCTCAGGTGCAGGAGAGCAGCCTGGAGCTGCTGAAGGGCTACCTGGGGGACATCGTCGACGCCATCGTTGGCTCGGTGGAGAAGTGTCCCCTCCTCATGAGAGTGGCCTTCAAGCAGCTCCGCAGGCGGGTGGAGGAGCGATTCCCCTCAGCGCAGCACGAGGTGGGGCTGGTGGTGGGGCTGGAGGTCTGCACGGATGCCAAGACCACCCCCCTGAGCCCTGAGCTGTCCCCGTCCCTGGCCAGGAGGTGCGGTACTTCTCCATGAGTGGGTTTCTCTTCCTCCGCTTCTTCGCCCCTGCCATCCTCACCCCGAAGCTCTTCAGCCTCCGGGAGCATCATGCTGACCCCCGCACCGGCCGCACGCTCCTGCTGCTCGCCAAGGTGTGGGGGGGGCTCGGGGAGGGGTTGGGACACTGGGAGAAATGGGAACTTGGGGGAGGAATGGGGATGCTGGGGAAGGGATGGGGTCCTTGGAATGGGATGGGAAGCCCAGGGAGGGATGGGGACACTGGGAGAAATGGGAACGTGGGGGAGGGATGGGGATGTTGGGGAACAGATGGATCCTTGGAATGGGAGGGATAGGGACATTGGGGAGGGATGGGGACAGTGAAGAGCGATGGTGACCCCAGGGAGAGATGGGGACCCTGAGGAGACATAGGGAGCCTTAGGGAGGTATGGGACATTGAGGATGGATGGGGACACTGGGAAGGGATGGTGACCCTGGGAAGAGATGGGGACACTGGACTTCTTGTGGAGGACCAGGGACCTTGAGGAGGGATGGGGACACTGGGGAGGGATGGGCATCTCCAGGAGGACTGAGGAGCCCAGGGAAGTATGGGGGCTCCAGTGAGGGACCCCAGAAAGGACAGAGACTTCAGAGAGGCATGTGGACTTTGTAGAGATGGGGACCCATAAGGAATGGGGATGCCAGGGAGGGATGGGGACCTCAGAAAGGCAGAGAGGCCCTGGGGAGGGTTGGGGACCCTGGGGAATGATGGAGACCCCAAGGAGGGCAGAGCCATTCCTGCCCCCACGCCACAGGCTGGCTCCTTCCCATGCCACTCAAGGCCATCCCTGCCCATCACTGATCCATGCCACCACACCTCAGGGCAGTGACTGGGTCCCACCACCCCCTGGGCTGCTCTGCTTTTCCATTCTCCTCCCCAATTCCCAAGCCCCTGGCATTCAGGGGAGCAGCCAGAGGGGGGGGTACCCCCTCCCAGCCCCCACGCCATGGGGGTACAGCAGCGTGAGCCCTTCCTGGCGTGGGGCAGGCACTGCAAAGCATCGGCAACCTCGGGCTACAGCTGGGCCAGGGCAAGGAACCGTGGATGGCCCCGCTCCACGCTGTCCTGCTGCCCAGTGTCACCCGTGTCAAAGACTTCCTGGACAGCCTGGTCACTGTGGAGAGCACCGAGGGTGAGTGGGCACCTTGGGGACATGGGGGGCACTGCTGGTGCCAGGTCTGGCCATGCCACCACCCAACATGGAGGGTGGCATCATCCCTGTTGTCCCCTACATCCTGGGAGAATCCAGAGGGCACCACTGGTGCTGGATTTGGCCATGCCAGCACCCAACATAGAAGGGTGGCATCGTCACTGCTGTCCCCTGCATCCTGGGAGCATCTGCAGGGGCATGGAGGGCACCATTGGTGCCAGGTCTGGCCATGCCACCACCCAATGGAGGGGTGGCATCATCCTGGGAGCATCCCAGGGGAAGGAGCCCCAGTCGATGCCATGGATCTCCAGGGAGGGGCATCTTTGGTGTGGGGGAGGTGGTGGCACTTGGGGTGACACCGCTGCCTCCCTGCCTGGCAATGCCATGGCCTCAGTGGGTGAGGGGCTGGTGCCACCAGCCCTTGGCAGCTCCTCAGCCCCCATCAAGGAGGGTTACCTGCACACCCGCACGGCGGGGGGGCCCACCCTGCTGCCCCGCTTCGCCTTCAAGAAGAGGTACTTCTGGCTCAGTGCTGAGGCCCTCACCTACTCCAAGTCCCCCGAGTGGCAGGTGGGTGCTGCCCATGACCTCCCCCCTGCTGTGTGGGGTGCCCAGGGGGGGCTGCAGGTGCAATGAGTGGTGGTTTTGGGGGTCCCCAGGTGTGCTGCTCCATCCCTGTGCCGCACATGCGGGCGGTGGAGCGGGTGGACGAGGGCACCTTCCAGCACCCCCACGTCATGCAGATCGTGGCACAGGATGACGCTGGGCAGCTCCACACCACCTACATCCAGTGCAAGGTGGGTGACCCCCCATCCCAGGATGCCCCCCATCAGCCCCCTCCCCAGCACCCAGCCATGAGGCACCTCTGGGTCCCGTGGGGACAATGGGAATGGTCCTGGTCCCAAATCCAGCTATATCCGGGCTGTACTGGGGTCAAGTGGGTGCCTGGGCCCTGGCTGTATGGGGAAAACTGGGGTATCCTACCCTGGATGTACTAGGGTCACTGGAGTACCAGCTCTGGCTGTACTGGGGTCAGTGGGGTATCCAGCCACAGCTGTACTGGGGTCACTGGGGTACTCTGTCTCCTGCGGTGCCATCTCCCCACCAGGTCCTACCTGGGCAGCTTTGCCCTCAAACTGTCACTCCCAGTCCCCTGGTCCTGGTGCCCCCTTCCATCCCTGGTGCCCACCAGCATCACCCTGTGTCCACCTCCACCCTCCTTCTCCTCCCCTCGGACAGTGCCCAGCATAGGGTGCCCGTGGGTGCTGGGCAGGGTGCCACCCTCCCTCCCTGTCCCCACAGAGTGCCCAGGAGCTGTGGCAGTGGCTCTGGGCACTGCGCCAGGCCAGCAGTGCCAACGAGGCCATGCTGCCCACTTGCCACCCGGGCACCTTCCGTGCCAGCCGCTGGACCTGCTGCCTGCAGCCTGCCCGCAGCGGTAAGGCTAGTGAGCAGCCCGGGGTGGGGTGGGCAGAGAAGGGGGGTCTGGGTGGGGTCCCCTGGCACCCTGACTGCGGCTGTCATTGGCAGCGCCCGGGTGCAGCCGGACGCACAGCACGGTGGCACTGGACGAGTGGAGCGACCCCCTGGACCCCGCGGCAGCGGCACAGACCCTCTACGGGCACCTCCGGAGAGCAGGGGCCCGGTTGCGGTGAGGCTGAGGAGGGGGCTGCCACATGACCCCGGGGTCCCAGGGGAGTCTGGGTGCCAGTGGGGGGAGCTGGCAGCCTGCTGAGGGTCGCTCTCCCACAGGACCGAGGGTTCCCAGGGCAGCGCAGAGGCGGAGCCCCCCTGCCCGGGGCACACAGGTACAGGCAGTGCTGGGGGGGTGATGGGGACCCTGCATCCCGGGGGGGCTGCCGGGGTGGCCCCTGCGCCCGGTACATGCATGCACACACATGCACATGATTGCACACGCATGCACACACATGCACATGATTGCACACGCATTCACAGGNCTTCTCCTCCCCTCGGACAGTGCCCAGCATAGGGTGCCCGTGGGTGCTGGGCAGGGTGCCACCCTCCCTCCCTGTCCCCACAGAGTGCCCAGGAGCTGTGGCAGTGGCTCTGGGCACTGCGCCAGGCCAGCAGTGCCAACGAGGCCATGCTGCCCACTTGCCACCCGGGCACCTTCCGTGCCAGCCGCTGGACCTGCTGCCTGCAGCCTGCCCGCAGCGGTAAGGCTAGTGAGCAGCCCGGGGTGGGGTGGGCAGAGAAGGGGGGTCTGGGTGGGGTCCCCTGGCACCCTGACTGCGGCTGTCATTGGCAGCGCCCGGGTGCAGCCGGACGCACAGCACGGTGGCACTGGACGAGTGGAGCGACCCCCTGGACCCCGCGGCAGCGGCACAGACCCTCTACGGGCACCTCCGGAGAGCAGGGGCCCGGTTGCGGTGAGGCTGAGGAGGGGGCTGCCACATGACCCCGGGGTCCCAGGGGAGTCTGGGTGCCAGTGGGGGGAGCTGGCAGCCTGCTGAGGGTCGCTCTCCCACAGGACCGAGGGTTCCCAGGGCAGCGCAGAGGCGGAGCCCCCCTGCCCGGGGCACACAGGTACAGGCAGTGCTGGGGGGGTGATGGGGACCCTGCATCCCGGGGGGGCTGCCGGGGTGGCCCCTGCGCCCGGTACATGCATGCACACACATGCACATGATTGCACACGCATGCACACACATGCACATGATTGCACACGCATTCACAGGCACACACACACATGCACACGCACGTACACATATCACTTGATTGCACACACATGCACATGCATGGACTTGATTGCACACAATTGCACATGCATGCACACACATTCACACACACGCACACACATGCACTTGATTGCACACGATTGCACACGCACACACACTCATACACACGCACGTACACATGTGCACACACGTCACTTGATTGCACACGCACGCACACGATTGCACACACATGCCCACGCATGTACACACATGCACACGATTTCACACGCACGCACACACATGCACACGCACACGCACATACACACACGCACACGCGTGCACTTGATTGCACACGCATTCACATGCATGCACACACATGCACACGCATGCGCGCCCCTCCCCCCCAGCGCTCCGCTGGTCCTCTCCACCAGGGGACAGCAAAGACACACGGACATTGGGACAGACGGACACTGGGACACTGGGAACACGGACACGGGGATATATGGACACTGGGACACCNGCACAGACCCTCTACGGGCACCTCCGGAGAGCAGGGGCCCGGTTGCGGTGAGGCTGAGGAGGGGGCTGCCACATGACCCCGGGGTCCCAGGGGAGTCTGGGTGCCAGTGGGGGGAGCTGGCAGCCTGCTGAGGGTCGCTCTCCCACAGGACCGAGGGTTCCCAGGGCAGCGCAGAGGCGGAGCCCCCCTGCCCGGGGCACACAGGTACAGGCAGTGCTGGGGGGGTGATGGGGACCCTGCATCCCGGGGGGGCTGCCGGGGTGGCCCCTGCGCCCGGTACATGCATGCACACACATGCACATGATTGCACACGCATGCACACACATGCACATGATTGCACACGCATTCACAGGCACACACACACATGCACACGCACGTACACATATCACTTGATTGCACACACATGCACATGCATGGACTTGATTGCACACAATTGCACATGCATGCACACACATTCACACACACGCACACACATGCACTTGATTGCACACGATTGCACACGCACACACACTCATACACACGCACGTACACATGTGCACACACGTCACTTGATTGCACACGCACGCACACGATTGCACACACATGCCCACGCATGTACACACATGCACACGATTTCACACGCACGCACACACATGCACACGCACACGCACATACACACACGCACACGCGTGCACTTGATTGCACACGCATTCACATGCATGCACACACATGCACACGCATGCGCGCCCCTCCCCCCCAGCGCTCCGCTGGTCCTCTCCACCAGGGGACAGCAAAGACACACGGACATTGGGACAGACGGACACTGGGACACTGGGAACACGGACACGGGGATATATGGACACTGGGACACCCGGACACACGCCCCCGCACGCGGTCACCCCCCCGCGATGTGAACGCGGGGGCGCGCACGATGCGGGGGCGTGCGTGGATACCTCCACACCGAGTTTCGCACACACGCGCACCCCCCCATCCCCACGCACACCCCNTCCAGGCAGTGCTGCGGGACCTGGACATCGCCCACGACACCTTCGCCCACCAGGATGGAGCCTCAGGGTCATCCCTGAGCCCCCTCCCAGCCTCAAGCCCTCCCCAGCCAGCTCAGCATCCCCAAAGGGAGTGACCGACATCCCATGGTGGGGACCGATCCTGCAGCGATGCCCCCACCCAGCAGCCCGGGAGGTCCAAAGTGGGGACATGGAGGGGACACGATGGGGACAGTGGCCCGGCGCGAGGTGTATTGTGTAACACAGAGATGTACACATGGCACCGGCTGTACGTGGCTCTGTGGGGCTGCGGCAGGTGGCACGGGTGGCACGGGCGGCTGGCACACAGAGAGGCCACGGCTAGAAAAAGGAAAAGCACCAGCCCACGATGCTATCGCCACGGGAGCGGGGTGAACCGGGATGGGGACAGACACGGGGACGAGTGGCACCAGGTGGCCCAGGACAGGAGACAAGCCCACCGGGCAGGGCTGCGGCGGCGGCAGCGAAGCAGCGCGGGCAGCGGCGGCACGGGTGGGGACGCGGGGGGCGAGGGGGCGGTGGGGAGCCCCTCACCCTCGCCTCAGTCCTTCAAGTTGGCCTCGGAGACACCCTGGGCCAGCAGCTCGGCCAGGACGTTGTCCAGGTAGTTGGGGTCGGGGTAGCCGTGGCCCGTCAGGTTGGAGCCGAACTCGGTCTTGTGGTGGATCTCGTTCCACACCACCGTGTCCGACTCCCCCGTGGTGTTGGAGGTGCCGATGGTGAAGATGAGCCGCCGGTCCCAGGCCACGATCAGCAGCTTCAGCACCTGTGGCGGGTGGGCACAACCATCGCTCGCCCACCCAGCACCCTCAGGCCCCCTCCTGCCCAGCACTGCCCAGACCTCAGCATCCCAGGGTGCAGGAGTCAGCCCCAGCACGGTGCCCACATGGTGCCACCCTTCCCTATGGCACACTCCAGCCCCACTCTGGCACTGCTGCATCCTCCCTATCCCTTCCCTTTCCATTCTATCCCCACCGCATCCCTTCTCTTCCCACCTCATCCCTCCTTTCCCATCCCACCCCATTCTACCCCTTTCCCACACTATCCTTTCTCTTCCCACCCCATCCCCATCCTCATTCTATCCCATCCCATCCCTTTCTCCCTCCATCCTTTCTCTTCCTACCCCACATTCCCATTCTATCACATCCTTTTTCACCCCACCCCTTTTCGTCCCATCCCATCCCATCCCATCCCATCCCATCCCATCTCTTCTCATTCAGTCTGTTCCCATTCCATCCCTTCCCTTCTTTTCCCATCCAATCTGTTCCTATCCCNTGAGTAACACAGAGATGTACACATGGCACCGGCTGTACGTGGCTCTGTGGGGCTGCGGCAGGTGGCACGGGTGGCACGGGCGGCTGGCACACAGAGAGGCCACGGCTAGAAAAAGGAAAAGCACCAGCCCACGATGCTATCGCCACGGGAGCGGGGTGAACCGGGATGGGGACAGACACGGGGACGAGTGGCACCAGGTGGCCCAGGACAGGAGACAAGCCCACCGGGCAGGGCTGCGGCGGCGGCAGCGAAGCAGCGCGGGCAGCGGCGGCACGGGTGGGGACGCGGGGGGCGAGGGGGCGGTGGGGAGCCCCTCACCCTCGCCTCAGTCCTTCAAGTTGGCCTCGGAGACACCCTGGGCCAGCAGCTCGGCCAGGACGTTGTCCAGGTAGTTGGGGTCGGGGTAGCCGTGGCCCGTCAGGTTGGAGCCGAACTCGGTCTTGTGGTGGATCTCGTTCCACACCACCGTGTCCGACTCCCCCGTGGTGTTGGAGGTGCCGATGGTGAAGATGAGCCGCCGGTCCCAGGCCACGATCAGCAGCTTCAGCACCTGTGGCGGGTGGGCACAACCATCGCTCGCCCACCCAGCACCCTCAGGCCCCCTCCTGCCCAGCACTGCCCAGACCTCAGCATCCCAGGGTGCAGGAGTCAGCCCCAGCACGGTGCCCACATGGTGCCACCCTTCCCTATGGCACACTCCAGCCCCACTCTGGCACTGCTGCATCCTCCCTATCCCTTCCCTTTCCATTCTATCCCCACCGCATCCCTTCTCTTCCCACCTCATCCCTCCTTTCCCATCCCACCCCATTCTACCCCTTTCCCACACTATCCTTTCTCTTCCCACCCCATCCCCATCCTCATTCTATCCCATCCCATCCCTTTCTCCCTCCATCCTTTCTCTTCCTACCCCACATTCCCATTCTATCACATCCTTTTTCACCCCACCCCTTTTCGTCCCATCCCATCCCATCCCATCCCATCCCATCCCATCTCTTCTCATTCAGTCTGTTCCCATTCCATCCCTTCCCTTCTTTTCCCATCCAATCTGTTCCTATCCCATCCCATGCTTTCCCTTCCCCACTCCATCCTTTCACTTCCTACCCAATTCCTTCTCTTCCCATCTGTTCCCATTTAATTCCATCCTGTCCTATTCCATTCCACCTCATCCCTTCTCATCCTACCCCACCCCATCCCATCCCTTCTCTCCCCATTCCACCTCTTCCCATTCTATCCTACTCCCACCCACCCCAGTCCCATTGGGACTCTCACCTTCCTGCCCTTCTCATTGTCAGGCAGGTAGCAATGCCGTGGGAAGCCACGGGCCGTGAACTTCTTGCCGGGATTGGGATGCTCCGGGCCCTGGGTGGGAGGAGAAGGGGCTGAGCGGGTGGCACAGGGTGGGGGCACCCAGCCTGGCACGGGTGGCGGGTGCAGCTCCCTCACCTGAATGCCGGTGGGGATGTCATAGACGATCCGGATGGTTTTGGAGTCGGTGTAACCCGGGAGGGAGTGGGGGATGAGGTGAAACTCCATCTTCCCGGGGGGCTGCGTGCCAGTCTTCTCCCCGTAAATGGCCTTACAGGTGGGGCACTGCAGGCTGCCGTCCTGTGTGGGCACCCAGGCGGGCATCAAGGCTGGCACCCACCCCCCACCACCCACCCGCCAGGATGGGTGACTCCTGAAGAGCCAGGAGGGTGGTCCCAGCTCACCTTGTTGCCATTGTTGTACATGGCCAGGAGGCAGAGGAGATGGTACATGTGCCCACACTTGCCCAGCTTGCCCACCAGCTCTGGCTTGATGCCCCTGTGGCTGAGGACGCCCTCATAGCCGGAGGAGGTGACCAGTCGCTCCATGCAGATGGTGCAGTCCTGATGGGCACACGTTGATGGGCATCAGCATCCAAGTGGGATGAGGAGGGAGGCCACCCCCCCAGCTCTCTGCCCACCCCCTGCCCACACCTCTCTCCATGCCCAAGCCTTTGGGGTGAGCCCATGGGTCAAGCCGCAGTGTCTGGGGTGCCCACTCACCTCATCTGGGGGATTCTTCACTTTCTGGATGTACCGGCGCACCACGTCCTCGGGGGTCTTGCCTGTCGTGGGCAGAGGCGGGGGGATGCCATCAGAGCCTGCCCACCATGTCCACAACCCCCTGCCAGCCCTGCCCCCAGGATGGGGACAGCATGAGGAGGAAGAGGGGGACAGCACAGAGGAGCTGTGGACATCACCCCAAAACCCTTGGGCAAACCCTTTGGGGGTCCCACCCCAGCAGGCAGCAGTGACAGCTCCTTACTCTTTTTGAGATGCTTCTTTTTGGTTTTCCTGCAGATGCCGTTGACACCGGGCACGGGTTTGATGTCACTCTTGCTGACAGGTGGTGGGTGCAGGATGGGTTTGGGGGCGCGGGTCAGACACACGGGCAGCCCAGCAGCACACATGAGGATGCCCGTCATCCCTGTGCCAGGGGAGAGCTCCTGTCTATCTGTCTGTCCATCCACCCAATGTCCAGCCAGCCAGCCAGCTATCCTTCCTTCCTTCCTTCCATCCATCCATCCATCCATCCATCCA
>VYZX01019599.1:3582-26643 GCA_013401335.1 Brachypteracias leptosomus | reverse complement strand
GGGTGGTCCTGGGGCTGCCAGTGGGGTGGGATGGGGCCATGGGGAGGTGGTGTGGTGACTTGCATGGGGGACACCCACCCATGGACACCCACTGACACCATGGCATCCATGGGGCACCCATCCATGTCACACCACCCTTGGCACCCAGGGGACCCTACCCATACCACACAACCTCTGGGACACCCACCCACGTCATGGCACCTCTGGGGCACCCACTCACACCATGCCACCCATTAGACATCCACCCACTCTATGCCACCTCTGGAACCCCCACCTATGCCCTGCACCCCATGGGACCCCCACCCCCTCCATGGGACACCCACCTGTTCCACACCACCCAAGGGACACCCACCTGTTTCATACCATCTACGGGTCACCTACCCATGCAACACCACCCGCGGGATGTCCACCCACCCTACACCACCCCTGGGACCCCCACCCATGGGAGACCCCCCACCCTACACAAGTTCTGGGACACCTACCCACACTGTGCCCCCCAGGACACCCACGGGGGGGGTCCTGTGCCAGCTGGGTCTGTCCCCATGGTGTTCCTGCACCCCCACCCACGGCCTCAGGGGACCACACTACCAGCAAGTGCGGCGAGGTGACGTCACACATGACGTCACGATACCACACACGATGTCACACATGACGTCACGCTGTCCCGCTCATTTATGACCCCGCGTGGGCAGCGTGGGACCCTGCAGACACCCAGTGACATCACGCGCACCCATGACGCCACTTCCGATGGCGTCACGCCGCGCGCCGCCGGGCGCGTGACGTCAGCGGCGACCCTCACCGCCCCCCGCGCGCGTCCCGCCCGGCGCCGCGTGCCGCCGCGTGACGCCCGGCGATGACATCACGTGGCCGAAGCCCCGCCCTTCTCCTCGCTCCGCCTCCCGCCCCGAACGGCTCTTGCGCGACGGTCCCTAACGGCCCTCGGGCTGTACCATCCACAGCCCCTCCGGGGAAGGGGGGGAGCGCCCAGCGCAGCGGGATCACCGCCCTCCCGAACGGAGCCTCAGCGCCCTGAGGCCCTCCCGATTCTTTAAGAAAAGTCAGAAACACCTGGAGGGCGGCGGAGCGGGGCGGGGGGAGTTTTCGGTGCGTGCCCGGCCAGCCGGGTTCCCCCCCTCGCCACCACCGTGGTACGTCCCGCCGGGGCCGGGCGGCGCATGCGCAGCGCGAGGAGGCGGCCGGACGTTGGGAGCGCGGAGGAGGAAGGCGAGAAAATGGCGTCGACGGGTGAGCGGGGCCGGGGAGGGTAGGGCTGGACTCGGGGGCCGCTCTGGGCTGAGGCCGGGCCGGCCTTCTGCACTGCACCCGGCGGGACGGGACCGAGTCTGCGGCCGGGGCCGCCCTGGACTGAGGGGAGCGGAGGGGGGCGGGGGGAGCGCCTCGGGGCCGGGCCGCGGCCATGGCTCGGCCGGGCCCAGGTCGCTCCCGGTGGTGTACGGGGCCGCCCTGGCCCCCGCACAGCCCCTCACCCTCGGCACCGCTGGTTCGGAGGGGACCGGGGCACTCCGGTGCATCCCCAGGGTCACAGCGCCCGAGGGCTTAGACCCTCCGGTGCATCCCCGGGGGTCACAACATCCGGGCCTGGAGCCCGCCGGTGCCTCCCGGGGGTCTCAGCGCCCAGGGCCGGGCTCCTCCGGTGCCTGCCGGGGTTCACAGCACGCAGATCATCTCTTCTGTGTTTGTGAGAGGGTTGTTTACAGTAGCGAGGCCTCCAGCCCTGGCAGATCCTCTGAGTTAGGCTCTCTCAGGAGATCACTGCCCGTCCTCAAGGTTTCCTCCCTGCCTCTGGCCTTTCTCGGGGCTGTTTGGGGCGGTTTCTGGTGCAAATATAATTTATGTGAATAAAAACAGTGAAGCACTTTATAAAAACCACCATGTTTTTATAGGAGGGCCCCGACTGGGTGTGAATAAGTCCTATAATTGAGATTTACCAAGCACAGCAACATCAGCCTTAAAGTGTCATGAAAGCCCCAACAGTTGAATGTTGGGCAAGGAAAATGTCCCAAGCTGTGGGATGGGAGGAAAGTGACTGATATCACCTTGGAGAGGTTTAAACCAACCAACCAAAACTCACTGAAGAATCGTGTGCCAATGGAATTGTCCAAATGGGGTTTAAAACTCCAGCTGGTTTTGCACTTAATGCATTGAACTGTTCTTCCATGGGAGCTGCTATTTTCAGCTGCTCTGTTGTGCTCTCCACCCTTGTGGAATAGAAGGAGGAAGATTAATTTCCCCCTGGAAATAAAAGCTCTGAAATCATCTTAATGAAACTTCTTCAGCTTTTTGTGTGAATTGAAATTGGAGCAGATCAGAAGAGAGGGGTTATTGGAGACAAACTGAATCCAACAGTCCTGCAAAGGGGAAAATGTGGTGTCTGAGGAGGAGGTGTGTGGTGGGTGTTTTGTGGAAGACCATGTGTGTAGCTTGAAGCCCCAGCAGCTCTTTGGGAGAGCAGGAGGTTGCTGAGGGTCTTCCAGTGAATGATGAAGGTTGGGGAGGTCCATGCTTAGCAGCTTGGCCATTTTGAACAGCCTGGAGGACTCTGGTAACCCAGCAGAGTGTGGAAAATGAGAATTAAACGAGGAGTAGGGAGGTTTTGGTGGCTTGGGAAAGAGGAGGAGGGTGTGTGGTGAGGATGGAGGTGGTGGGAGAGGAAGGATGGACGAGGGAGGACGGGCCTTGATGGTTTGTAACACTCTGGATTTGGCAGAGCTTAGAGCCACGTGAGGGGAAAAAAAAAAAGAGCAACAGCCTTGAATTTACCAAGGGAGATTTCTCCCTATTAAAGCTGACAACCTGCAAGGGGAGCAGGAGCTGTGCCAGAGCAGTTTAACAGCTTGAGCAGAGTGTCTGGGGAGCCCTTCTGGAGCAGCTGAGGGGCTCCTTCCTGCGGGTGGGATCCCAGGCACCCTCCTCCTGTGCTCGAGCTGATTCCTGCGCTCTGGGGGAAAGTCAAGGTGATTAATATCTGTCAAAAATCAGTCCTGGGGGCACAGCTCTTCCTTTCCTTGTCCCTCAGCACTCACCCAGAGAGGTGTGAAGGAGGCAAAGCCATAAGCTCATGTAGAGGGGTTCAGAGGAGGAGAGGTGAATCCACAGCCTCAAGAAACAGGTTCCAGTGTGTGAGAAGAGTATTTCCAGGTTTATTCCTGGTGTTCCATCACCTGCAGCTGTGGATAGAGGTGTTGAATCCCAACCTAGCGATGACTGATGGCTGGAGAAGTTGTGAGCCAGGCTCCTCAAGTTCATAATCTCCAGGTTTCTGATGGAGATCAGCATTCCCCAGGGTGCACTCATGATAGAAACCCCAAAACCTCCTCCAGCACAGGACTGTGGCTCTGCTGGAGCCCAGCTCCAGCTCGGTTGGATGCCATAGCCCAAGCAGCAGAGACAAGCAAGATCTGGGCTCTTCCTGAGCCCCATCCTTGGGATTTGTGTGCTCTGGGAGAGCTGGGATCTGGCTGGTGAGGTCTGTGCCCAGTGATGGATTCATTTGCTCTCAGTGTTTGGATGGGAACTGAAGTTTCCTGGTGCTGGTGAGGGCAAGCACAGATTTAAGAGCTGTAATCATCCCAAATTAGCCCTGGAATTGCCCCTCCCACCAACAAACCATAGCGTAGATTGTCCTGCTTGGGTTTCCAGGAGTTTGGTTCTCCTCTAAATCAGGGAACTGCTCTGGATGGGAGCTCCAGGGAAGGAATCCCAGGAACCCTGCCAGGTGACAAGCACCAGAACTTCCCAGTTCGTGTCCTTGAGAGTTAAATGGAAAGAGGGCAGCTGGTGGTTTGTGCAGACCCCAGATCTCCCAGCCTGGCTCTTGGGGGGCTGTAACATCAGCCCCAGTGTTTCTTTGTTCCACCCCCCCCCCCCTTCCTGCCAGACCCCTTGGGTGTCACCCAAGGTGGCAGTTAAAGTGGGGTCATTTGAGATCAAAGCTGCTGCAGCAAACAGCAGGAACAATGGAGGGAGGAGGGGGCTTTGTTGCCTTCAAAAAGCCTGAAAAAAGTGCATTTACCTTCCACTCTTTTGAACCTGGATTTCCAGTGGTTTCGTTCTTTCAAGCCACGGGGAGGAAATTCCAGCTGCTGTGCTCTTACCCTGTTAATTCTGTTAAGCCTTTGTCAACCTTTTCTTCTTTTCTTTTCTCTTTTCTTGTAGATTATAGTACCTATAGCCAAGCTGCAGCTCAGCAGGGGTGAGTAGCATTATCGTCTTACTCTCTCTGTTTTAAATAGAGACCATAAAACTGTGGAATGATTGTGGGTTTACTCTTAACTCGGGGTATGTTTGTAAATCCTTTGGTTCTCCTGGAGCTTTCAGCTCTCTCGTGGCCCCAGTATTTCAGCAGAAATAATTTGGAGGTGTGCAAATTGTCTTGTGAAATGTGTTTTGTGCCATGGGATGGATGATAAAGGTCTTTAAATTTCTTTTCCAGCTACAGCGCGTACGCTCCTCAGCCAGCACAAGGATATGCACAGACCACCCAGGTAAAGCATGGGGAGGGGTTTCAGTCCTGCTGAAGCTCCCAGTGACCTACACGGGGCTCTACCAGCCACCAAACCCATCAAAATCTGTCCTGAAAAGTTGTCTTATAGCTTCACACTCACCTCAAACTGTTAAAGTGGAAACAGCCTCAATGTGAAGGAGCCTCAACAGTCCCTGTTGTTAATAGACCCAGCCTAAGGTGGTTGGTGTTGAGAGGGTTATAAAGCCTAATTCTTGGTGTATGTTGGACACCATTGTGTTGGGGGGTGTTTTACTCCTTGGGAGGAGAGAAAAAGCTTTTTTTTAAAAAAAAGCCATTGCCATTTATGAGGTCGCAATGGTTGGACAAAGGAGGAGGAGGGGGGGGTAGATCTTTTCATGGAGGTATTGCTGCTAAAACTAGTAATGCTCTCAGGTGGCCAGACTGATGGTTTGGGTTGGAAGGGACCTTAAAGATCATCCAGTTCCAGCCCCCTGCCATGGCAGGGACACCTCCCACTAGACCAGGTTGCTCAAGGCCCCATCCAGCCTGGCCTTGAACACCTCCAGGGATGGAGCATCCACACCTTCCCTGGGCAACCTGTGCCAGTGTCTCACCACCCTCAGAGTAAAAAACTTCTTAATTTCTAATCTAAATTTCCCCTCTTCCAGTTTGAAGCCATCACCCCTTGTCCTGTCACTACAAGCCCTTGTAAAAAGTCCCTCCCCAGCTTTCTTGTACCTCCTTCAGATACTGAAAGGCCCCAAGAAGATCTCCCTGGAGCCTTCTCCTCTCCAGGCTGAACAAGCCCAACTCTCCCAGCCTGGCCTCCCGGCAGAAGGGTTGCAGCCCTCCCAGCATTGCTGGGGCCTCCTCTGGCCCTACTCCACCAGGTCCATGTCCTTGTGTTGGGGACTCCAGATGATGGTGATCAAATGACTCAAAATGATGGTGATCCTTAAGAGATGACTTAAACCAGGTTTATTTTTAATCCTTAGAATCCAAGTTACTAAAACCACATTTGTATGCACACTTTGTCCTCAGAAAGTGCTGTATGTTCATTTTCCCCCAAGGGGAAATCCTCCCACCCACGAGTGTCTCTGTTACTCTTAGTTCAGGGAGGCTGGCTTAGAAGTGACCCAGCCTTAGACCCCAAAAGGCCTTTGAGTTCCAGGCTGCCCCAGGAGTCAGTAAATCCCCTGGAGAATCTGGATGTTAAAGATGTCTTCATGTCACTTCTTGGGCTGTTTTATCACTGGGGAGGCTCCCCCTCAAATCCTGGGGTCAGTTTTGGGCCCCTCACTCCAAGAAGGACCTTGAGGGGCTGGAGTGTGTCCAGAGAAGGGCAACGAAGGTGGGGAAGGGTCTAGAGCAGGAGTGTGGTGAGGAGCAGCTGAGGGAGCTGGGGGTGTTGAGCCTGGAGCAGAGGAGGCTCAGGGGAGACCTTCTGGCTCTGCACAACTCCCTGCAAGGAGGTTGGAGCCAGGTGGGGTCGGGCTCTTCTCCCAAGGAACAAGTGACAGGACAAGAGGAAACAGCCTCAAGTTGCCCCAGGGGAGGTTGAGGTTGGAGCTGAGGAACAATTTGTTGGTAGTCAGGGTTGTGAAGGGCTGTGCCAGGCTGGGCAGGGCAGTGGTGGAGTCCCCATCCCTGGAGGGGTTTCCAAGGTGTGGAGATGTGGTGCTGAGGGCCAGGGGTTAGTGGTGCCCTGGCAGTGCTGGGGGAATGGTTGGAGTCCATGATCTTAAAGGTCTTTTCCACCCTAAATGACTCTGATTCCCTGATTCTATCCTAAACTGAGCTGCTGGCTGCACAAAGCTTTTGGGTGTTGGCTGAAGTTTGAACTGGCTGTTCCATGGGCTCCCAGACCCCTCTTCTGAACACCCCAGGGCTGTGGTAGTTCTGTAGCTGGCCAGGCTGGAGCACCAGCAGCCCCACGCTAATCCAGCCGTGCTGCCCGTCCAGTCACTGTTGCTGAGGAGTCACTTTGTGTCCCTGCCTTCAGGGCTGAGCCAGGAGTGGTGAGCACCAGCCTTCAGTGGTAGTCTGGACTGGAAAACAAGCCCTGGGGAAGGTGAGGTGAGAGCTGGTCTCTTACTGAATGGGAAGGCACTGGGATGGCAGTAGCTGTAACTGGGACAGTGTGGTGATGGCCCCTGGGGGCTCCTGCTGACCCCATCCTTGGATGCCAACTTAAACTCTGATTTTTTGAGCTATAGACCACTAGACATGAATAATATTCAGAATAACTTCATTGAAACATTAAATATGTTTCTTCCAGCAACCACTAAAGCAGTTTTACACTGAAGTAACTGACTTGTCATTTTTTGTGCAGTTCTGCCCATGTTTCAGGTTATCCCAGTGAGTGTTGATGGTGCCCAGGCAGTTGTGAGGAGCTGGGTGATTTGCATGTGTTGTGACAACAGCAGAGGCCACTCCTCCATCCTGGAGTTGCAAAACAGCCTCTGTAACTTCATTACAGCACCAGCAGAGGAGACTGAGAGGAGACCTCATTGGTCTCTACAACTACCTAAGAGGAGGTTGTGGTGAGGCTGGTGCTGGTCTCTTCTCCCAGATCACTAATGATAGGAAATGGCCTCAAGTTGCATCAGGGAGGTTTAGATTGGACATTAGGAAGAAATTCTTTACTGAGAGAGTGGTCAGGCACTGGACCAGGCTGCCCAGGGAAGTGGTGGAGTCACCCTCACTGGAGGGGTTCAAAACATGAGTAGATGTAGCACTTGAGGCTATGGTCTAGTGGTTAGGGAGATATTGGGATGAAGGTTGGACTTGATGATCCTAGAGGTCCTTTCCAACCATTATGATTCTATGATTCCAGCTCTGAGCAGCAGCAGCCAAACCTTCACAGCAGCCTTGCCTTGTCAATACATGAGGTCACACAGACCCCCCCCAGTCTCTGCACATCACTGAAACAGTCTGTGCATGTCTCTGCAGCCCCCCCAAGTCCCTTCTGGGCACTGATTGAATGTGTTGTGTCTTTGGAGCAGACATATGGACAACAGAGCTACGGAACCTACGGGCAACCCAGCGAGGTCAGCTACACGCAGCCCCAGACCACCGCCACCTACGGGCAGACTGCCTATGCCACCTCCTACGGGCAGCCCCCTGCCGGTAAGAGCCCCGTGCTGCCAGGCTGCCTTCTCCTGGGCACAGGGGACAGCTCCAGTCTGCACTGGGCAGCTCCAGACTGGTTGCACTGGTGTGGAGAGAGCTTCCTTCCTCCAGAGCCTGCGGGGAGGAAGGGCGGTTTGAAACGATGCGGGTGGGGTGAGAAGGGGCCTGAAAGAAACCAGTGAGGCATCGTTTAATTCTGGTGTATTTGGGATGAATATTCAGGAGAGTTTGGAAAAGCAAATTTTCCTCCCAGTAATGCCTCGGGTACCGTTTTCTGCAGATTCATCTTTTGCTCTGAGAGACATGATGAATATTTATTAGAGAGGGAACTGTCTTAAATACTTCCCAAAGCAAGGGAATACCAGGAGAGACAGGCAGCGGCGTGTCTGCCACAGGAGCTGCTGGGGAAGGCTTCACAAGGAAGAGGGGAAGAGAAAATGTTAACCTGGGGTCTGTGCAGTTATATGGCACTGAAAATATTGGACATGACAAGATTAAACAAACTCATCCTGGCTTGTGTCAGCATCAGTGTGTCCAGCAGGACCAGGGCAGGGATGGTCCCCGTGGACTGGGCACTGGGGAGGTTCCCCCTCAAATCCTGGGGTCAGTTTTGGGTCCCTCACCACAAGAAGGACCTTGAGGGGCTGGAGCGTGTCCAGAAAAGGGCAACGAAGGTGGGGAAGGGTCTAGAGCAGGAGTGTGGTGAGGAACAGCTGAGGGAGCTGGGGGTGTTGAGCCTGGAGCAAAGGAGGCTCAGGGGAGACCTTCTGGCTCTGCACAACTCCCTGACAGGAGGTTGGAGCCAGGTGGGGTCGGGCTCTTCTCCCAAGGAACAAGTGACAGGACAAGAGGAAACAGCCTCAAGTTGCCCCAGGGGAGGTTGAGGTTGGAGCTGAGGAACAATTTGTTGGTAGTCAGGGTTGTGAAGGGCTGTGCCAGGCTGGGCAGGGCAGTGGTGGAGTCCCCATCCCTGGAGGGGTTTCCAAGGCGTGGAGATGTGGTGCTGAGGGCCAGGGGTTAGTGCCCTGGCAGTGCTGGGGGAATGGTTGGAGTCCATGATCTTAAAGGTCTTTTCCAACCCAAACGATTCTGTGGTTTTATGATTTTTACATGGATAAGGGAAATTCCTGCCCAGCAGTGAGTGCACATCCTGCAGTGAGAGCAGGTACCCCTCAGCCAGTGTCACTGTTGGTTACCTACAGATTTTTTTCCCCTAAGTTAAAAGTCTGTGAAGGTAAATAGGCAGCAGAAAGGATTTGTGGACTTTCAGAGTTCCTTTCTTAGACATGTTTGAGTCCCTGAGTCCTTACTGCAGATCCCAGCCCTGCAGGGGTCACAGGAAGCTGTGCTCTATGTTTAGACTCGTCCCTTACCAGTATATTAGCCAGAGGAATACTAATATTAGGCAGCTTTTCTGCACAGCTGCTTTTGTTTCAGGCAAACAGCTTCATATTCTTGTCATCCAAAGAGAAAACTCGGGAAGTGATCAAGCAAAAGATGATCTCCAGTACAGTTCACCTCCATCCACACAGCACTGCTCTGGGGCAGGGTTGGTGGAAGCTCCTGCTTGTATTTATTCTTCCACAGCCTGTCTAGGAGCCAGCCCTGTGCCAAGGGGACTGGTAGTGCTTAAAGCTTGGCTCCTGCTCTCCTCCCTGCTAAATCCAGCCCGGGGTGTTGCCTGGGGCATCCCTCTTCATGCCCTGAGAGACATGCAATTTGTACTGTTGAGCTCAATTTGTTTTTCCTAGGCATTGCCTTTTCCTGGCAGAGGGATGGCTGCAATTACTTCAAAGCAAAGTGTCTTTTTTTTACCTTCACAGCCTATTTTTTAGCTAGGATGCCATTGTGGTCAGGAGAATTCAAATCCAGTGCAGATACACCCTCCTGGGACTCTGGCATCTCCTCAGATGAAGGCTGGTTTAGCTGTCTGGGGATGTCTCCATCCCCAGCACTTTCCATCCAGCCTCTGGGGCCACCCGAGGTGAGAGTCACCACCTGGGCTGTGCTTCTTCCCTCCTCAGAGCTGTAGGAAAAGGTGTCTCAGAATCTCCCAGTTGGTTTGTTTTGGAGAAGAGGGGTTGAGGAGCCAGCGGGCTCCTAGCAGCTCCCCAGGCAGCAACAGGATTAGAAGATTAATTGGCACCATTGGGTCGGGGGTCAGGGTTTGTTCTTTAATCACCATGGTCTGTAAGCATGAATTACAAGAGTAAATAAAGAGCCACATCTGCTCAGGATTATTGGCTTTCTGACAACTCACTCAGGGCCAGAGGCACCATTTCAGCTCTTCAGGTGGGAATCTCTGTAAGCAGCTACGTGAGAATTACTCACAGCCAGCCCCTGCTTCTCTTTTTATCTGTGAAATTCAGGATGATGTATATATATAAAGTTTCTGATGTGTTTAGCATTTGAAATGAATACACCCATAGCAGTCTTGGCCACCAGAATAGCCTGTTAGACCAAAACAGAGTGGAGAGGGAGAAGCCTCTGCATCCCCCTCACACTCTGTCAGGAGCAGTTGTCTCTCTCTGGGCACACAGACCCTGTGGGTAGCTTGTAATGCTGCTTGCATCAAAGAGGAGCCTTCAGACCTGCCACTAGCTGCCCTGGGGCCTGCTTATTTCAGAATAAATCTCTTTGAATCCAGTGGTTTCAGTGAATGTTCTCTGAGGAGCAGTCCTGCAGGCTTCTTCTCCACCATTCCTAGACTTCAGAGGATCCCAGCATGGTGGGGTTGGAAGGGACCTCTGGAGATCATCTGGTCCAACCCCCCTGCTCCAGCAGCTCACCCACAGCAGGGGGACCAAGATTGTGTTCAGGCATCTTTGGAATCTCTCCAGAGAAGGAGACTCCACAACCTCTCTGGGCAGCCTGGGCCAGGCTCCAACACCCTCACACCAAACAACTTTCTCCTCCTGCTCAGGTGGAACCTCCTGGGTTCCAGTTGGTGCCTGTTGCCCCTTGTCCTGGCACTGGGCATCACTGACAAGAGTCTGGCCCCATCCTCTTGCTCCCACCCTTTAGCTCTTGATCAGCAGTGATCAGATCCCCTCTGAGTCTTCTCTTCTGCAGCTCAACAGCCCCAGGGCTCTCAGCCTTTCCTGGGCACAGAGATGCTCCAGTCCCCTCAGCATCTTTGGAGCCTCCACTGGACTCTCTCCTTGTCTCTCTTGAACTGGGGAGCCCAACGCTGGACACAGCACTCCAGAGGTGACCTCACCAGAGCATAGCAGAGGGGGAGGAGAACCTCCTTTGACCTGCTGCCTACACTCTTCTGAATGCACCCCAGGAGACCACTGGCCTTCTTGGCCATGAGAACAAGTTGCTGGCCCATGGTGATCTTGTCCCCCAGCACTCCCAGGTCCTTCTGCACAGAGCTGCTTCCCAGCAGGTCACCCCTCACCTGTACTGGTACAGGGGTTATTCCTCCCTAGGGACAGCACCTGACACTTGCCCTTGTTGAACTTCAAGGTTTGGCTTCCAGGCTTGGATACTTGCAGAGGAAGCTGAATGACATGACTACACATCTTGAGCAGGTTAGCAGAGGTCTGCTCCTACCTTTCCTTACTGCATCCTCGCTGTTGATCTTAGTGACTGGTGGGGGAGGAGAGAGAAGTGATGCGTTGTCAATGCTCCTCAAACATACAGCTCTTGATGGTTTTGAGAGTACTGGAACCAGGTTGTTGCAGTGAATTTGCAGACCAGTGACATGTCAAATCCCTGCATTTAGTTCTCCTGGTACAAACCCTCCCTGCTGAGCCTGCTTGCACAGGGGAAATGCTCCATCTACAGCTGAAGCATTAAAATTCAGGATTATTTGTTGTCCTCCTTGTGGAGAGCCAGGTGTCAGCAAACCTGCTTGCTTGGAGAGGTTCATGGTGCCAGTGACAGCACCGAGCGGGGAGCCCAGCCCTGGGAGGAGCACCCTGTGGCTCCAGGCCTGGCCAGGACAGCCCAGGGCAGGGCTGTGGCTCCAGCAGCGCTTACTGCAGGCTCTACTTAGGCTTCTTTAGTGTGTGGTCAGGCTCTGGCCAGCTCAAATAAGGATTTATTTAACCTCTGCTGTCAGTGCTTTCTGTGGAAGCCTGTGGTGGTTCCCATTGAAGTGTTGGGGCTGTTTAAATTTGTCCAGGGCTCTAAAAATCGTGCTTGTTTTATTGGCATTGTCTCATGCACCCTTCTTGCTGACAAGGGCCTGGAGCATCTCTGTGCCCAGGAAAGGCTGAGAGCCCTGGGGCTGCTGAGCTGGAGAAGACAAGACTCAGAGGGGATCTGATCACTGCTGATCAAGAGCTAACGGGGGGGGGCAAGAGGATGGGGCCAGACTCTTGTCAGTGATGCCCAGGGACAGGACAAGGGGCAATGGGCACCAACTGGAACCCAGGAGGTTCCATGTGAGCAGGAGGAGAAAGTGGATTGTTGTGAGGGTGTTGGAGCCTGGCCCCGGCTGCCCAGAGAGGTTGTGGAGTCTCCTTCTCTGGAGAGATTCCAAAGGACACGATCCTGGTCCCCCTGCTGTGGGTGAGCTGCTGGAGCAGGGGGGTTGGACCTCCAGAGGTCCCACCACCATGCGGGGATTCTGTGACACTCGGAACAGAGCTTTGCTTTTCAGAGAACCTCTCAGCAGAAGGGGATAATGACCATGGAAACCGATTTCCCAGTGATTTCATGCAGGTTATTTCCCAATGGGAGACCAGCTCGTGCTCTGGCTCTGAGGTTTCCAGACCAGCAGCCATGTGGTGTGGAAGCCAGCTTGTGCTGTTCAGCAGCAAGACAAGCGTGGGGGGCCCAGGACAGGAGGAATGAGGTGGGCATGGGGTTTTAGATTGGCTGGTGAGTAGAGAGGAGAAGCTGGTGTCCCCATGGAGACACTTCATCAGGATTGTGAGGCCAGCCTGCTTAGTGGATGAGGGAAAAGCTGTACATGTGTCTACCTGGACTTTAGAAAAGCTTTTGACAGTTCCCTGCAGTGTTCTCCTAGAGAAACTGGCTGCTCATGGCTTGGCCAGGCAGACACTTTGCTGGATAAAAGATTGGCTGGATGGCCTGGCCCAAAGAGTGGTGGGACAGGGAGTTAAATCCAGTTGGTGGCTGATCACAAGTGATGACCCCAGGGCTCAGTGCTGGGGTCTGTTCTGTTTAATATCTCTATCAATGATCTGGATGAGAGGACCGAGACACCCTCAGGCCGTTTGCAGATGACACCCAGTTGTGTGGGAGTGTTGATCTGTTTGAGGGTCAGGAGGCTCTACAGAGGGGTCTGGTCAGGCTGGATTGATGGACCGAGGCTAGTGGGGTGAGGTTTAACAAGGCCAAGGGCTGGGTCCTGCCCTTGGGTCACAACAACCCCCTGAACACTCCAGGCTGGTGGAAGAGTGGCTGGAAAGTACCTGGTGGAAAAGGACCTGGGGATATTGGTGACAGGGGCTGGAGATGAGCCAGAGTGTGCCCAGGTGGCCAAGAAGCCACCAGCATCCTGGCTTGTGTCAGCACCAATGTGTCCAGCAGGACCAGGGCAGGGATCATCCTTGATTCAAGGCCACACCTTGAATCCTGGGATCAGTTTTGGGCCCCTCACTCCCAGAAGGACCTTGAGGGGCTGGAGCGTGTCCAGAGAAGGGCAATGAAGGTGGGGAAGGGTCTAGAGCAGGAGTGTGGTGAGGAGCAGCTGAGGGACCTGGGAGTGTTGAGCCTGGAGAAAAGGAGGCTCAGGGGGGGCCTTCTGGCTCTGCACAACTCCCTGCAAGGAGGTTGGAGCCAGGTGGGGTTGGGCTCTTCTTCCAAGGAACAAGGGGAGGAAAGGTCTTTCCCAACGTGAACAGTTCTGTGGTTTACCCAGGAGGCTCAGGTGCGTCACTGGGCCCAGAAAGCTGAAGTTTGGGCTTTTCTAACCAACGTGTGGTTCAAGCTTCCTTCTCCCACTTCTGCTCCTCTCCACAGAGCCCGGGGGAGGGCCCGGGTTCTGTCTTGAGGGGTGGGAGGTGGGGAAGTGCCCTGGTGCTGAGCGAGGACACGTGACCTTCTGCTGGGAGCATGTTTGTTGTGCAAAGCAGGGAACTGAAACAAAAACCTGCATCAGGATTTGCCTAAAATGCTGCATAATTGGGAGGAAGAAATATGGCACGAGCATCCTCTGTTTATTAAAAATAAGAAGCGATGGGGAAGCTGTTGCCTTAATTGCTGCAATTAAGATCACATCAACAAGACGGAGACCAGTTGGCTGCTCTTTGGCAGCCAATGTTTTGTGTTTTTAGTAAATCAGCTTTTGCTGACAGGATTTTTAATTGATATTTTTTCACGGGAGTCTCCGTTTGCTGATGTGAAAACCTGCTCCAGGTTCCTCACTGTAAAAAGCCACCATGTTAATGCTGGGTTTGCAGCTGGCCTTTGAGATAAGCCAAATCATCGTGTGAATCAGCAAAAGGATGGGACTGTGCTTCTGGAATGGGTTGCATTTATCTTATTTTGGAGCTTTGTTTCATGTTCCCATACACTTTATTGTATTAGCTGTGAGCTTCAGTGGCTGTAAACAGCAGCCCCCAGACACTGATGGGAGGGAGGCTTCCAGAAAGCTCCTCAGAACGTGGTTTTTGGGCAGTGCTGGGGCTTCTTGGGGCAAGGGGTTTCTCTGAGGGAGGCGATGGTGTTGGGAGGGTAGGAAAGGAGAGATTTAGGCTGGATATTAGAAAAAAGTTCTTTAATATGAGGGTGATAGATCAGTGGAATGGGCTGCCCAGAGAGGTGGGGGAGGCCTCATCCCTGGAGTCATTCAAGGTCAGGTTTGATGGGGCTCTGAGCAACCTGTCCTAGGTAGAGATGTCCCTGCTGGTGTAGGGAGGTTGGACAGAATGACCTCTAGAGGTCCCTTTCAGCCTGAAACATTCTAGGATGATTCTAAAGGTAGAGTTAAAACCTTTGAGGCTGAATAAGCATAGAATGAATTGATCTCAAACCAGGATAACGAGAATGGAAGGGCCTGAAGACTAAAGGAAGGAATGAGCTTGAAGGTTGAAATAATCAGAAACAAGACACAGTAATTAAGAGCTGCATCAAAAGACAGTAAAATTCTGTCAACCTTTGTAGCTAATGCCCCATTATGGCTTCTTTACATAAACCAGAGACAGATCTGGACAAAGATCAAAACATCAACGCGTCCCCGACACAGCCTGGGGTGATTAATACTAAAAACCACGCTTCTGGGAGGAGAATTTAAACGTCAGTGTGGGGCCACCTTAGTAGAATGAATTAGGCAACAGTCTAATGAATGAGGTAGTATAATGAATTAGGTAATGGATGGGGCGCGTGGACAAAGATTGATGGGATGTAAAATCACCTAACACATCATATATAATTTCTTTGTTATTTGTACTGTATCTAAACTGCTACTGTTTGAGCTCAGGGGGGCTGGATTTGCAATTTATCACCCAGCACCTCTTTCTGAAAATCAAAATAAAACAAATAACTCTGTGTTGATTGAGGGGAGAGGAGCCTTTTTTAGGGCTATGTCTAGGGGCGTTAGTTCATCATTTTTGATTTATCTGTGATATTTTTGCCCTGGTAAAACGCACACCCGAACTCTGAGAAGCCATCACCAGAAGCGCGCCACTCTGCAGTGCTGCAAGCAAAGGCCACCCTCTGATGAGGTTGTGTTCTCTCCTAGGTTACAGCACCCCGAGTGCACCCCCAGCCTACAGCCAGCCCGTCCAGGGCTACGGCACAGCCGCCTACGACACCAGCACCGCCACCGTCACCACCACCCAGGCTTCCTACGCTGCACCCTCCGTCTACAGCACCCAGCCCGTCTACCCAGCCTATGGGCAGCAGCCCCCAGCCTCCGCTCCCACGAGGTAACACCTCCTCAGCTGCTCTGGGGAGACCCCAGCCCCACCACCACCTGAGCTGGGGCCCACTGGTTCTCCTCACACCTTCCCTCTGCCCGTCTCGCTGCTTTGCGTCTGATCCTGTCGTGTTTCGTGGTGGGGGAATAGAATTATAGAATCATAGAATCATTTAAGTTGGGAAGGACCTCTAGGAGGAAGCAGCATCAGTAGGTTCTGCAGCAGCACGGTGAGTCAGTGCTGGTCCTGGGAGACTGGGAGAGCAGCCAGCAGCAACAACAGGCTCTTGACTCACCATGTGGGACAGAAAATGGACCAGTCTGCTCTGGGCTGGAGTCACGGGGTCAGGCAGGATGCCGCTGCATACCCAGACTGCTCGAGTGGATGCACACGCTGCAGACAATTTCCTTTTTAAATCTCTCAACATTTGGGTACTCAATAGTATAGTCAGTTTAATTGTTTGCTCAGGATAGAAGAGATTTAGAATACGTGATGGGAACTTGTTTAGTTTCAAGTGCTTTAGTTATTTACCTGATGTTTGTAGCAACTGGTCCAGTAAGGAAAGGTGGAGCTTGGCACAGCTCGGTCTGTCTCTGTCAGGTTACACTTTAAATGACATCATTTAAAGTAATTTTTTCCTGGCTTGAGCAACAAAAGTAGCTTGACTCTTTTTACTCTGCTTTGGTAAGCAGCATGAGACGAGTAGGAAAGAAGGGACATGTAGAATTGTAGAATTGTTTGGCTTAGAAGAGACCTTTAAGATCAAGCCCAACCGTTAACCCAGCACTTGAATGTGAAGGATTCTCTTTATTTTTAGGCCTTGAGAGTTAATAGTAATCATAGAATCATAGAACAGTTTGGGTTGGAAGGGACCTTTAAAGGTCATCTAGTCCAACCCCCAACATCCTTTCCCTTTCATCGGATAATGTATGTGAGGCAATATCTGCTTGTGCTGGGTTCTGAACCAAACAATGGTGCATTGAACTGCCAGGGTTTCTGGCTGGGTTTGAGCTGCTGGTGTCCAAGCATTGCTCAGAAGCAGGGCGAGCAGAGGGGCAGTGCTGCTGACCACTCTCCTGCCCATCACACACCCTCCACTAAAATCCACAGCCAAATTCTAAGTCCTCCAGTTTCATCATGCAGCTGGTGAGCAGAAGAGGCTCCCCTGGGGGGGACCTGAGCACCTCCACCACTCCCAGAGGTGGGCTTTGCACCCACGTGTCCTTCTCGCTCCGTAGACCCCCGGATGGCAGCAAACCAGCGGAGACCAGCCAGCCCCAGTCGAGTACAACAGGCTACAGCCAGCCCAGCCTCGGGTATGGCCAGAGCAACTACAGCTACCCCCAGGTGCCTGCCAGCTACCCGATGCAGCCCGTCGCGGCACCACCCACCTACCCTCCCACCAGGTAACCCTCCCCTCCCCGGGCAGATGGGGTTCCCTCAACAGGCTTTAGATCTAAAATGAGGTGTGGTGTGGTGGGAGGAGGGTGGTTCTTCTTGGGACACTTGTTGTAGGGAAGGTGAGGCTGTGGTTGGTGTGTAAAGGTCTCTTCACACACATGCAAGGCCATAGAATTGTTTGGGTTGGAGGACACCTTTCAGCTCAAAGAGTCCAACTGTTCCCCCAGCACTGCCAGGGCACCACTAATCCATGGCCCTCAGCACCACATCTCCACACCTTGGAAACCCCTCCAGGGATGGGGACTCCACCACTGCCCTGCCCAGCCTGGCTCAGCCCTTCACAACCCTTTTGAGGAAGAAAGTGAAACAACAAATGTTTTTAAAACATTTCCTGGATACAGAGTGTGTTATAGTGACCTTTTGCTCCTTCCATTTGACTTTGACCACGGCCTCACCCCTTCCCTTCAGGCATCTTTAATACACTGACTTCTAAACTGTACATTCAGCTGTTCTCAGAGCCTGAGGAGGGGCTGTTTTATGAGCCATCAACTGGAAATATTTGAGTGCCAAGGCCGAAAGGGAGACTGTAACTTGCATAGCCACTGATTTTTGCCCTGGCACTACTGCCTCTTTCTAGAGGTATGAATAAATTGTGACCAGTCACATGGATTTTGCCTTTAGCAGGTTTATTTTGTCTCTGGCTACCAGACCAGCCTGCATAGAATCCTAGACTGGTTTGGGTTGGAAAAGACCTTTAAAGCTCACCCAGTCCAACCCCCCTGCAGGGAGCAGGGACTCAACTAGAGCAGGTTGCTCCGAGCCCCGGCCAACCTCCCCTGCAATGGTTCCAGGGATGGGGCAGCGACCACCTCTTTCGGCACTCTGCCACAGGCTCTCACCACCCTGAGAAGCAACCATTCCTTCCTTCTCTCCAGTCTAAATCTCTCTCTTTTAGTTTAAACCATCCCCCCTTGATCTTGTACCAAACAGGCCCTGCTCAAAAGTCTGTCCCCATCTTTCTGACAGGCCCCCTGAAGCACTGAAAGGCCCCAAGAAGGTCTCCCTGGAGCCTTCTCTTCTCCAGGCTGAACAAGCCCAACTCTCTCAGCCTTTCTTCAAAGGATGACTTCACCTTTTTTAAATGGTTTACAGCACTACATATGGCTTTTAATTGCATTACCTTCCAGCATGAGCCACTTCTGCAGCCTAATGCCAGTGCATTGGCTCATCCTTCCATCTTTCCATGCTTTCTCTTCCAGCTACCCCTCCACACAGCCCAGCAGTTATGATCAGAGCACTTACTCCCAGCAGAGCGCCTATGGGCAGCAGAGCAGCTACGGACAACAGACTAGCTATGGCCAGCAAAGCAGCTATGGCCAGCAGCCACCACCGACCAGTTACCCTCCCCAGACAGGATCCTACAGCCAGGCTCCGAGCCAGTACAACCAGCAGAGCAGCAGCTACGGCCAGCAGAGTGAGTGGGGGTGGAGGAGGGGGGGTGGTCTCCTTCCCCATGCCGGGTGGGCTGGTTCCAAAGGGGGCTTGGGGTTACTTTGGGTCTGAAGCTGGCAGCTTTGTTGAAGGGAGAGGGAGGTTTTGCACTTTCTCAACGACAAATGGTTTGCCTGGTGTGGCGGCAAATTGTCATACTTGCCATGGTTGGGTGGAGGTGGAGGAGTGGTTGAAAAACCCAGAAGCACAGAATATTGTTGTGGCTGGAGAAGGCAAGACTTTGAATCATAGAAAGGTTGGAAAAGACCTTTAAGATCATCAAGTCCACCTGTTCCCCCAGCACTGCCAGGGCACCACTAACCCCTGGCCCTCAGCACCACATCTCCACGCCTTGGAAACCCCTCCAGGGATGGGGACTCCACCACTGCCCGGCACAGCCCTTCACAACCCTGACCACCAACAAATTGTTCCTCAGCTCCAACCTAAACCTCCCCTGGGGCAACTTGAGGCTGTTTCCTCTTGTCCTGTCACTTGTTCCTTGGGAGAAGAGCCCGACCCCACCTGGCTCCAACCTCCTTGCAGGGAGCTGTGGAGAGTGAGAGGGTCTCCCCTGAGTCTCCTTTTCTCCAGGCTCAACACTCCCAGCTCCCTCAGCTGCTCCTCACCACACTCCTGCTCTAGACCCCTCCCCAGCTTCGTTGCCCTTCTCTGGCCATGCTCCAGCCCCTCAAGGTCCTTCTGGGAGTGAGGGGCCCAAAACTGACCCCAGTATTTGAGGTTGGACCTCCCCAGTGCCCAGTCCATGGGGACAATCCCTGCCCTGGTCCTGCTGGCCACATCAGTGCTAACACAAGCCAGGATGCTGGTGGCTTCTTGCCCAGTGCTTGTCAGTATTATGTTGTGGCCCTGAGAGCAGTGCCTAGAAAGGGTCCAGGCAGCTTCACCCTGCTCTTCCCTGCAGCTCCCTAACGTGTTTGTGACACCTCCTCAGGTTCATTCCGCCAGGACCATCCCAGCAGCATGAACGTCTATGGACAGGAATCTGGAGGCTTTTCAGGCCCGGGAGAGAACCGGAACATGGGCGGCCCCGATAGCCGGGGCAGGGGCAGAGGGGGCTATGATCGTGGAGGCATGAGCAGAGGTGGGCGGGGAGGAGGACGCGGTGGAATGGGGTAAGAGCAAATCTTTTCTCCTTTTATCTAATTCTGGTTTACCCATAGGATTTGAGATGCAAAGAAGGGACTGAAAGGTTGACATTCCCCACGGTGCTTCCATGGGGAACATCTCAGCACTGCTTCTAATCCATGGAAATCTTATCCTGGGGGAAATAGGAGCAGGATCTTGGTTTTTCTTTGTCCTGCAGCTGGTTGGGCCCCGGGGAGGGGGAATCAGGGGTGTTGCTAAACCTGGACCTTTCAGCTCCCTTCGTGGTTGTGCAGAGGTGAATCCTCTGTGAGGTTTAACAGTAACTGCGGATCGAACACACACAAACCTTCGCCAGGTCCAGGGGTCACTCCCTGGACCTCAGGAAGAGGGGATCTTGGCAGCTCAGGTGTGTAGAAGGTCCTGCCAACCCCACATTAGACCATCAGCCTCTTCACCTCAGCAGTAGCTCTGCTGTAAGTATCTGGTGGGGCAGGTTGCTGCTGTCAAGGCCGTGACTGAGCAGCCAGAACACTTAGAGCTTGGTTGGAGTGTGAGGAAAGACCCAGGAACATCCAGAGCGCTGCCTTGGCTCCCAGGAACATTCCCCCTCAGAGCTTTTGGGTGGTCTAAGCCAGTTTGGCCATTTTAACTGATGGCAAAGCCTGGTTTGGTGAACCTGTGCCTTCAGCTCTGCGGTGTGGGTAGTGGTGAGGGAGGAGGACTGATCCCAAAGGCTCCTCAGCACAGGATGATGGGGCTTTGTGTGTGTTCCATCCCTTCTGGTCCTTCAGAGCTATGCAGAGTGTCCCTTGGGGGCGGGGCAGCCTCAATCGAAGCCTCTCCTCCACAGGCAGCTCCTCGAGGTGTTTGACAGCCTGGTGGCCACCAGAGATGGGCAATCACTAGTCCCATTCTGCATAGCTCTGAAGTGGCATGAAATCTTTATCGGAGAAATACAACTAAGGTGTATGGAAATAGAAGTGGAAAAAAGTCTGGCCTGTGTTGGAACTTGAATTGGCTGGAGTGGGACAGAATTCGATGGTTCTGCATAAAGATTTCACCCATGACCCCTTTATCTCTAATGGTTTCAAGTAGATGTTAGACACTGGAAATGTCGATCATCACATCTTCAAATTTCTAGCCCCTCCGGAGCTCCTCACGCAAAAGATTTGTCATCTCTCTCTTGATTTCACACCCTAATCCGAGCTTAAATTTGCACACGTAGCGGTTTCCAGCCGCCTAGAGCGTGGCCAAGGGTCCCCTGCTCTACGGACACGGGCTCCCTGCTGTCCCTAGAGAAGGTGGCTGTCCCCCAGCCCCCGGGGAGCTCGGCCCTTCTTAGCACGCTGTGGTGATGGATTTCAGTGTCTCCGGCAGGTAAGGAGCTCGCTGTTCTTAACGTGCCCTTTTTCATTGCCTCAAAGTTTTTTTTTTTTTTTTTAATATATTTTCCTTGGCTGTTAAACATGGAAACTTTTTAACATGCTTTGTCGCATTTATATGCTACAGGTTACAAAGTGAGAGCCTTGTATACACCTCAGTACTTAAAAAGTACCCGTACTCAGTACTCAGCCGGCAGCATAATGAAAAGTGGGACTAGACACGGTGTCCATATGGAGAGGAAAAAAAAATATACAATAGAGTATTTTTAACCAAATATCTTGATTGTATAAATGGAACCCTTCTGTAACGTTGGTAAACTGCATACTTGTCATTTGGTAATAAAAAGCAGAGGAGGTATACGACCATAGAATTGTGTAACGTTAAAAAAACCAACAACAAACAAGTGTAACCATCTGTGTTTAAAGAGAGTGGCATTCGGTGAACGGTGCGTGCCTGCCCCAGGGGAGGCCAAGCTGCATGCAACAGCTCGGGACTCTGTACTGACAACTTTCCTTCCCAGTATTAGAGGTGCAATACTTGCTAGAAAACACACGGTGCTCTCCCTCCTCTGCTCATCCTTCCCAACCGCTCTGCCAAAAAAAAAAAAGAGCGAGAAGCGACCCCCCCAAATCCTTTTGAGGGGGCTCCATTGGTCATTCAGGAGGCTTCAGCCAAAGCTGAGGCTCAACCACTGCGGCCGTCGCTCGGCCCCAGCCAAAACCACTCTGGTGGGTGTCCTCAAAGCTGCACCCCCGGCCTCCCAGCCCTACTCTGTAAGTCCTCCCTCCGCAGAGACTTGTTCCATTCCGACCCGAGTGCGTGGCTTTGAGAGCAGAACTGTCAGAACTGTCGTAGGGCTCGCGTGTGCTTCGTCCTCTTCCTTTTTGAACTGTTAAACACCAGGGACCCGCGGGCTCCTTTGGATCGCCGAGAGGCTGAGGGTGCACCTTTGTGTTCCACACGGAGGGGAGGGAGTTGACCAGCCAACCACCCCCACAATTCCTCAGCAACCAAAAAAAAAAAAACCAAACCCCTAAAACCCCCTCATTTTCCAAGCTTGAAAACATCCTTTTCCACCAAGTATTGCACCGCTAATACCCACCACAAGCCACGCAAGGGTCCCGCCAGCACAGAGCGGTGTCTAAAAGCAGCCGAGCCAGGTTGCCTGTGTGTAAAAGGAGATTGGAGGGAGCTGCCCTGAAGAAAGGCATTAGTGCCGAGATGAGGAAAGAGAGAGAGAGACAGATGCTTTGTCTGGAGATGTGTAGCCAGGGCCCTGCTTCCCCGTGAGCCGCAGCGGCTCCGAGCGGCACTGCCTTGGTAAAGGGAGAGGCTTCATTTCTTCGTTTATCCCCCCAGCAGCGCTGGAGAGCGAGGTGGCTTCAATAAGCCTGGTGGTAAGTTTTTGAGCATTACAATGGATAGTGTTTAAAAAAAAATTATAAAAAAAAATGTACAAGTCAGTTGTTTTTATGTTTTTTTTTTAGAAGCAAAGCGTAATTTTGATTAGTTTTAAGTGGTTTTAANGCCCGCGCCCCCCGCCCTAACGCCCCTCCCTCTGCTTCTCTCCCGCCCTGGCAGGACACGTGGAGGAAGGACCGGACCTGGATTTAGGTAATTGCTGGGAACGGCTCTTTCCTCAGCTCCTGGATGGGGGTTCTGCATCTGGGGAGGCTCAGCCCTGAGGCTGCTGTTGTCGCTTTCCCGCTGTTCCATTCCTTTCTTGATTCCCAGTTCCTCAGAACATCTGGGCTGGTGGAAAGCCACATTTGTGAGATGCTCGCCCTTCTCCACAGAGCTGGGGGGGACTTTGNGTTTTTTTTTTAGAAGCAAAGCGTAATTTTGATTAGTTTTAAGTGGTTTTAAAAATGATGTATATGCAACAAGTTGTACCGGGCACTGCCGGCGATGCCTTAGGGGTGTGTGGTGAGAGGAGGCAGGAACCGAGCAACTGCTTCTGTAATTTGGGGAGAAGAAACGGGTTGGATTTAATCACTTTGCTGTAAAGTCACTTTTTCTTAACGTAAAAAAATCAATTGGCCTGGTGAAAAAAAAAACCAAANAACCCAACCCCGCCCCCCCCCCCCGCCCAGTGGTTAATGGTTTGGAGAGGCTGCTAAAGCCAGCAGAGCGACCCCAGTAGAGGAGCATTGCTGCTGGTGGTGCAGAGTGGGAGCTAGTGGTGTGTGTGTCGGCCCCGCCGCCCGCGCCCCCCGCCCTAAC
>VYZX01019597.1:55000-108613 GCA_013401335.1 Brachypteracias leptosomus | reverse complement strand
TATTTCATTAAATTTTTCCCCGCCCAACTCTCCAGCCTGTCCAGGTCTGGCTGGATGGCAGCACAGCCCTCTGGTGTGTCAGCCACTCCTCCCAGCTTGGTGTCGTCAGCAAATTTGCTGATAGTACACTCAACTCCCTCATCTAAGTCATTGATGAATATATTGAATAATACTGGCCTATTGAATAGTACCGACCCTTGGGGCACTCCACTAGTTACAGGCCTCCAACCGGACTCTGGCCCGTTGACCACGACTCTCTGGCTTCTTTCCTTCAGCCAGTTGGTAGTCCACCTCACTACCCGTTCGTCCAGTCCACACTTCCTCAGTTTAGCTGTGAGGATGCTGTGGGAGACCTTGTCAAAGGCTTTACTGAAGTCAAGTAAATTTCTCTTACAGAAATTAAGAAGCTCATTTCTGTGTGTTGTAATTTGGGTGGCAGAAGTCAAGGTGGGAGAGAAAGAACTCCAAAGGAAATTACACCTTCTTCATAATAACCATTAACCAAACAGGCTCGGTTACCACTGGGACACAGAATCTCAGCTGGTTAAACTGCCTACGTTTTTCTCTTAACAGTAGAATAGCCAAATAGAAATAATTCCCCAGATGTTACAAGTGCTCTGAAATCTGTTTGAAACTATCTAAATACTTTGCACTTATAAATTCATATCTTGTTCCCAGAAGAGGATCCAGTGCGCTCACCATGGACTAATAAACATTTAGAAAAATTAAATTACTTAGAGATATTTAAGTATCATACAAATGTGTGTAGTGTAGACAACCTAACCCACAAAAATCTTTGTCTGTTTTATTGCCTTTTGGTTCACCCATTTAATAAAGAGGATTATTTTTTAACCTCTCCAGTCCCAAACAGAACTTCAGATTCTATTATAACAGAGTGGAGGAAGAAAAATCTTAAACCAGAGGCATTTAGTCACCTGCAGAGTGAGAGAGATTGAAAAGAAAAATGGATTTACTGCCTTCTAGATCAGTTTGTAGGCAATTTGTGTGTGAATTCTTCTTAAATCAATTTCTGCATAATATTAGCAGTCTGCAATGACGAAAAATGGTATTAGAAACCAGCCTCCTTTTGCAGCATGGAAAAATCCTCTCCCTGAGTCCTTGCTATTCTTTAAGTCATCTGTTTTCCCTTCATTTATTCTTTCATGTTATGCTCAGCCGTCTGACGAGTGAAACATGAACAGGAATTGGGAAGGAGCAAGCTTTATCCCTCTACTGTGTGCTTCATATGTTTGTGAAGCAGACCCACATCATAAAACCAAGTGAAAGCCACAGAGGTACCTCTCTAAAAAATGTAATGGACTGTACTGAAAGCCTAACTTTGACTGATGTGAGGTTTGGGACTTTATCCAGGTAAGAATTCATGCAGCAATGAGCACAGATAAGGCAGATGACCCAGAGTAGGGCCAAACTGTTTACCAGCAGATGTGTTTTTGAAAATCTTCCTTAACTGGTCATGGCAGCGGAAAATACCCTGCTGTTAAACGCATCTGCAATCCACTGTGCTCCCAATCCACCTACAAAAATTCTGACCTTTAAAGAAATGATGGAGAAGCTGGTGATTTTTTCCATGGCATTGAAGCTCAGTCTATTTTAGGCTCCAAGGCAATTGCAGCCCTTTTTGCTCCCTATTTCACATCACTTTTAAGTCTTGTTCTGGCCACTATGAACCCTTCAGCACTTCTCCCTGTGCAATCACTCGAGTCAAGATCTGTGATTTGTGATTTGCAGATGACATGTACATTTCTTGGCTGATGGCTGTTAAAGCAGTTTGCAAACCTAAGGCAATAAACTGCAGGGATGCAGTTGGAACTCTGTATTGCCACACTAAATTACTATTCTCATGCAAATGAATAACAAGTTTCTCATTATTGAGGTTGAAAATAAACTGTTGTACATTTCCAATGTTGTGAATTTTTGCATGAATGTTTTAATGAAATCATTTTGTCAATTTCCATTATAGACCCTCTGTAGATGGGAATACCATATTTAACTGGCCTGTGTATCAAAAAGAGTGATGCAACTTACTGCATAGGAAAAAGAAAAAACTGAACAGTTTCTACATTCACCAAGTGTAAGTCCTTTAATCCTTTCTGTATGGAAGTCTATTACTGAGCTGTAGAACACACTAACAGTTCCTAAAGTGTTAACACAATTATTTATATATTTCTGATAATTGTTCATGTAAATATTTATGAGATGTATACTAGGAAGTATGTACCTTTTAGAAAACTCAGTTTCTATGTCGTTTTCTTAAAATATTCACTTCTGTTCCTCTTAAAATATACCTAAAAAGAAAATATATTGGATTTTGCTTTAAATGACACTATAAATACACAAACAAAATGTAATCTTAAACAGAAAATAATACTATTACCATCAGAAGGATTACTATGGTTCATTGTTCAGAGAGCAGGAAACACAAAATGATTGTTTGAAATGCTCAGTCTTAGCTTGCAAAAAACCAAATGTATTGAAGTACTTCAGTCTTAATGTGCAGCCTAAAGTCTACATATTGTATAAATTCCTAATCCTGTCAAAATGCAAGTCTGAAGATTAGCAGAATGTATAATAAATGTGTCTATGTCATTACACATAAAAATAGTATTGCTAAATCAAGTGTGGCCCTTTATAAATGTAAAAAAACCCAACTTAAGCAGATTTGCACTTTATAATTCTACAGCTCTGAGGAGAAAAAAGCAAGATTGCTAAAACAGATTCCTCATTTCTCTGATATAAATCAGTTTGTCTGCACACACGCTAAAAAGCCATTGGCATAGATTTCTTTAGCAAATAACTTAATATTTATTGAGATTTCATGTACATTTAATTATTAATGTTAGCAGTGTTACAATATTTCTCTGAGGTTGCTATTACTGCCCTGTACCTGTTGGGTTTTTCCCCACTCATATTATTTCTTCTACAACCATGAAAGCATAAGACTTACCAATTATTTTGTGTGACAGAGTCAAAAAGACTTATGGTTTCGTTGGCTGTCACTAGGTCTTATTTGTCAGCATTTCAGGACTTGACTGACAGTTGTCCTACAAAATATTGTTTAGCTTAATCATTTTCTAGTTAGTGCATTTGGTGCATTAATGATAAACATATACAGAACTACCATTTCTTGACGTATTAAAACGAGTCTTGTAGAAATGTTCAGTGAAGCCAGAAGGAAATATAAACCATGTACACAGTTCTTTGTTCAGCAGCAGCTATAACCTAGACACAGTAGTGCTACCCTTATAAGGTGTGGTGATTTGGACTGTTAAGGTAGAATATTACAGGCGCCTTCCTATAAAAGGATCTTTTATTATATTAATCCTTTTCCCTTAATGAGATAGAATAACTAGAATAGAGAAAGGTAAAATTACAAACCTGCTCTTGTATATATTATAAATATGAAGAATGTTAGGAATAATGCATGAACCCACATCTTTTACAGAGTTGTGACTTTTTTTTGTCATCTAGAATGGAAAATAAGTCAATAATCAGCGTGTTGGTGGAAAAATTGTTTTCAGACAGTCTTTTTCCTCCCACACCTTTTAAATAAACCAGCCAACCAGAGAACTCAGAATGACTGAAGTCAGTAGAAAGCTGCAAGATGCAGCACTATTGATCTCAGTACTAAAACTCTCACTGACTTCAATAGAGGCAAATTTCTCCCCAACATTCTCAAAGGTGCCTAGAGGGTGTACATCACCAACTTAAGGAATTTTAAGGGGGTATTTCACACTACTTGAAAATCATCTTTCAGACATGTCTTATCCAGTCACCGAGAAGTAAAAATAGCTGATATAACAAGCATTAAAATAGGGCAGCTCCTGTTCCTTAGTAATGAAAATAGCTCTGATCCACCTTTTGTGATCAGCTGGCACATTGTACCAGTTTTGCACATTCTTAAGTGTACTGATCCAGATTCTGAAGGTCTTACGTGCACAGCAACCCTCCAGTCATCGAGGACAGCGGGAGCTCTTCTAGAGTTAAGCCCTCAGGACTAGGCATGGAATTTCCTCTTAGGCTCATTATTTCTTTCACTCGAAGAACTAAAAATGACCAAAAGAACTAACTGTATCATTTATAGGAGGAAATGAAATGTCCTGGTAATCTAAGTCTTTAACTAAACTGTGAGCATTGAGTATCTTGGACAGGGACTATTAACACGTTTATTGGACAGGACTGTGTTGGGATCTGGCATATATAGGCACTGGGAGAGGAAATACTGAAGACTGTGTTTAAAAGCACAGCACTGTAATCTCTGTCATTATTTTCTCATTATAAATTCACTAGGAGAATCTCAGGAGTAAGTTCTCTCCCTTTGTGCATGCCAAGGAACTTCTTCCTAATGATAGCCGTTTGGGGAAGGATCACATCTGCCTCTCGTCTGCTGTCTGGGAACAGAGGCACTGCCCAGCCCAACACCCTCCCTCACACACACACCTCTCCAAAGATCCCCAGACCCTCTATGAACAGAGCAGCAATACTGCAGCAATTCAGTGGACAGAAGGAGGGGAAAACCTAACTTACAGAGATCCATTTTCAGTCTTTCTTCCACCTCACTGCTGTACTGGGGAGGTAATGGATACCTTACCACTCCAGTTCTTGGAAGCAGAGTGGTGTAGATTGTCTCCTACACTGTAGAGGGAGGGCAAAGTGTAAAATGTAGGATTGTTTTGGTAGACAGCACAGTACTCCGTAATTTGTTATCCCAGGAATTCTTTGTGTTTCAAGGTGCAGTATGGCTGTGGGAGCTGTATGGTGCTTGTGAACAGGTGTTCAACAAGAACAGAAAGCAAAGTACTTGTCAACCTATACTCTGTGTCAGCTTCAGGCAGTTCTTTCTTTTTGTACCTTCACTGAACAAGCTGTCAGGGCACTTAAATGATGTTATGAGAGAGATCTTAAGGCAAATATATCACCTATGCTCTATCAGGGGAATAGGCAGAAGAATCCCCAGTCCCCCAGTTTCTGTTCCTTTAAGGAAATCAACCTCTTTGGGAAAAGGTTCAATGACATGTAGAGGTTTGTGCTAACTCAGAGCAGACAATTTTTTTGCCCATACAATTTCTTTGGAAAAAGGCAGCCAAATCAAAATCTTCTGTGGGAAAGGAAGAATGTGGATGAGTTTTCAACCTGGATAAGGGTAGTGATAAAAAGTTTTGTTCCAGTATTTTTGAAACTAAAAATTCCAGTGTTGGGAACCTTTTTGTTTTATATTGTTTTAGATGTTGAAATACAGGCTTTTTAATATTAACATAAAAAAACCTTGAAAACAAAAGAAAACACTAGGACCACCTTGGAATGAACCGTTCTAGTTAATCCCAACAGAAAATTCTTGGTATACATAAATCTCCTTGTCCATTCCTTCAGTATTTGGGTTTTCCAAAATAGAAATCAATCTATCTGTAGAACAAGTCCTCACACATTACTAAAAGTAGGATCAGTGCCAATGACCCTATACTTACCAGTATAGAACTCAGGGCTTTAACATAAGAATATACATGTAAATAATAAGCAAAGAAAACAGTTAAATCATTAAAAGGTGATAAATGCCTTGGCTTTCCTGCAGTCTGAGCGTCTTCATTAGTGACCACTGAAGCCAATAAAAATATTCCCTCTTTGGGTAGGTTTTGGATATGACACTGTATATTTTTCTTTTGTTAGAAATGCTGCCATGTCACTAGTACCTCTGATGAGCAGAGTGTAATAAACAACAGATTCACTGGGAAAATACTTCCTATCTGTCAGATAATGCATGATTTAGGTTTGTTGGTGAGTTATGTACACTGGGTTTCACATTAAATCTATCACTGAATCCACATTTATTATGGTAACAAGAGAGTATCATTTAATAGAGCTGTTAATATTCCCTCTCAGGTTTTATAGTGGTAAACATACAATTATTTTTTTTGTTTACAGTGCATCTTTAAGTGTGTTGTATTCATTACAATATTCATTAAATAAGGAAATGAGTAGCAATAGGAGAAAGCATGATGGATGAAGAAGGAACTGTAGCACTGAAGAATGATCTGGGGAATAGCTCTGATATGGTGATTGTTTTTTTCCAGCATGCTCTATAGTGTTGCCTTTTACCCCAGAAAAGCTTTCAGATCACAGCTGCTTCTATATTGATGGGTAAGGGGACCAGGACAAACTCTAGCTGTGAATGTTCGATCAATCTGTATATAGGTAAAATTGCCACTCTCCAGCTGATTTATGTAATGATTTTAGTTTGTGCCAGGAAAGCCGTAACAGAAATCCACTCTAGTGCAATTAATTGTTTAAATCAAATACACATCCTTATTGTACAGGACACTTATGCCTAAATCTTGTAGGAGGCAAGACTACTTCTTGAGTAAATGATGCAGAAACTGGTTGAAGCTTACTTTCTGTTATTCAGGGGCTGTAGCTGCTTCTTGCCTTCTTCAAATGTAGTCTTTCTAATCTCCTGTAGTGTGGGAAATTATGTTCAAGATCTCTGTGATCCTCTATCCCTAGTAAGTTATGCAAGTAGTGACAAGCATACACCATAAGGTCTTGAGATTATATCTGTAATGTGTGGCTACAGACTGTTGATCAAGAGAGCCTGAAAGAAAAACATTATTTTCAGGTGTGAAAAACTGTCACCTTTATCAAATAATTTCTCTTGCATCTCTCCCAAGGCATTGTAGCCTATTTAAACTTGGGAGGTTAAGTTTGTAGCATTCATTATGACTGAAAATTTAGTTCACACAATCACGATGTTCTCTTTATTAAGTGTTACTGTTAAACAATATTAAAATAAACACAATGTGGTTGGCCTTTTGAAAGGTTCACGGGATATTTATTTCTTTGCCTTCTCTCTTAATTGTGTCTGCTTTTTAAGATTCTGATATGCAAGCTAATGTTGCTGCTATATGCCTTATTTGCCACATATCTGATTTATCTCACAATTTACTCTTCTGTCTGGTGCGTATAATTGAAATGCTTAGGGGTAATGTAAATGTCTTTTGACAGAGCTATGGCTTGAGTCTTTGGTTAGTAGGTTTTCTTGAACCTCAAAACAAATCAGAAATAGATTCTGTCAGATAGCCTGGCAGTTTACTGTACCTAGCAAAAAATATGTTCTGTAAGACTCTTCACCCATGTCATTATATAAATTATTAGATAGAACAACAACAAATTTCAGAAACTCTAACATGAGATATTCCTGTATCAAGATACTCATACTAAAAATGGCTGCCTTCACCCACTAGTCCTCTCCCAATCTGATCTTATTTTATTTAGTATTTTCAACCCCAGTTCATCACTACCCCATGGCAAATACTTACTCTCCATCCTTCAGAATAACTGTTCTTTTGTTAATAATTTGCAATATATACTGTCATGGCATGTAGAACATTGGGCAGGGTAATGATCCAGCCATACTTGCCGCTAGCAGTGGGTTAGGAGTCCTAAAGGGGCCCTTCAGTTAAACACTGGGGAAACTCCTCATGTAGTCCCAAGTGCAGGACGCTCCATGCACATAGTATGTGTGCAATACAGGAAGACTTTCCTACTACCCATGGCCACAAAGTGAGCAGCACTTCAGGAACTTCAGAGGGTGCTGGGATTTTTACTGGAGGAAGGCAGGTTCCTGCTTCATCCACGCAACCTTTCTGACCAGCAGAGCTAGCAGATGCATCAAGAAATTTCTCTCTGCGTCCCTCCAAAATGGGTAATGCTAAGTGTGTGTTCGGAAATCTTTTCCCATCCTCTTACTAGAGGGTGAGTTGGCTCCATATTGCCTTTCACTGCAGCCTGTACCTACTGGGCCCAATATAGTCCTGAATTATCATCAGACAAACAATTGTTACTGGTGCAAGATCATTTACTTGGACTAAAATTTCTTCTGAAAGCACCAAGTTCATTGTGCAAATTATGTTCTTCCTTCTAATCACCTAGGAAATAAGCTGGGTAGGAGCTGGACAGCAGTTCAAGCAGGCACTTGACTAGTTCGAGACTCCACTTTTTGGTGCTAGTTTCTGTGTTTAGAAAGCAATTTGTTAATCATTGTTCCTTTCTTCTCTGCATGTAGGTGCTTCTCAAGGCACTGAGGTATCGAGGCTTTGACTTTCAGAGGCCCTGATTTCAGCAAGAGCTGCACTTCTAAAGATCAAGCCACCGTCTCATTACAACAGACTAATCTGAGGGAAAAAAAAACCCAACAAACCTGTAGAATTTAGGAGCCAGATCTTTCTATGGAAAAAATGAAGAGACCTGTGCTGTTTGCTCCTGTACTCCATTGGTCACAAAGCCTATTCTGGATAGCAAGATGGAGATATGACTGACTTTTATTTGAAATAGAAGTGGGAAATTCATTAGAAGCCCGAGCATTGAAAGGCTGAGTTTTGGGGTTTTTTTTAAGAATGTCAAGTGCTTGGGGGAGAAGTAGACAGTCAGCAACATCAAAACCTGATGTGATTCTCCTGAAGGGCACTCTGATGCACTGGAAATGCCATATCTCCACTCCTATGACCCAATGCAATTATCTGGGGAAAACAGAATAATTTCCAAACTATTGACTTGCCAGTAGGGCTAGGTCAATGTGGCCTGATGGTTTTCAGTAAAAGGCTGCCAGTAGTCTTTAAAAAACTGACAAGTTGTAGAGCTGTTTGTTGCTACTTGTGAGCCAGGAGGTTATGGGACATCAGCTGCCGCAGAAGAAAGGGTTGTATGTGATGCGAAAGTGAGTGGAAGTAGATCCTCCTTTGCTTGCAGGACTTCTCCGCTGAGATATGACAGCTATGGCAAAACCATTTACTGCCATCAAGAGGCAGCTATGAGAGAAGAATGTGAAATATGCTGTTCCTTATCCAGGAAACAAACAGTGTTTTCCAATCACCAATTTATTATTTTCACCCTGTCCAGCAATACAGAAGGGTGCATCAGGGATCTGCCTTTCTCTATTCTGCTCGGAATAACTTAAGTTGAGCTGCAACATGTGAAATAATTGAGCTGACCAGAATTTACAGCTCTAGGTGGAGTTTCTTCTTTCTGTTGGGTGAGTCATGACAATAAGAGTTACCACACAAGCACGATGCAAAATATACACGCTCATTTCTTCCTCATTTTTCATTTTCATACTGTTTTATGACTCAGTTCAGCTCTAGCATGGTCCAACTCTCTTAGACAAGGGTCTCTACGATTATTAGGTGCCATCGTTAAAAATTAGAGCAACAGACAGATCATGCAAGCCATGCTCTTTCATTTTTTACTCTGATCTTTACACAGTAAGTCTCACATGGCTTTCAGAGAGGCCTGTCTTGTTTAATGTGGACTTTGTTGGGTTGTAATTTATTTTACTTAATTATTTATGGCTACATTATGTATATTAGCTGCACTTGTCTAAATAACAAGGCTTGCAATGGAAGACTGCCTGTTCAGCTGATTAATTCCTGTTACTTTCTGCATTTCTTAAGGTGATTTTGTGTTGAGTTTATATTGCCATTTATTGTTCCTAGGCTTGTGTCTAGCAGGAACACTCTGAGACAAAAATAAGAATAGGCACAGGCAGAACTTAAATAAATGGACTCATAGTATTGTACTTGAGGGTGATTTCAGAAGGACAGGGAAATGTTCTAGAACTGAATGAATGAAAGATCACTGCAAGCTAATTTTTTAATAAAAAGTGCATTTAAATTAAGAGCTCTTTTTATTTCATGCTGTCACAATTTTGAGACTCTTGCCATTTTTTAAATTCTATTTTTCATTCATGAAAATAAAAAAATGTATAACATAGTAAATGAAAACTTACCCAGAAAAGAGAATTAAATTGGAAGACTGGTTTCTTGTCTGACACATTTTGTCTGCTCCTTACTGCTTGCTAACAGCTCGTGGCCATGGCAGGCCGCTAGCAGAACAAGTGCAGGTTAACCATTTTAATGTTTATTGATAGGGAAAATACCCTGAGCACACTTTTAATATGGGTTCCTTGGACATAAGGGCATCAATGACTCCATAAAATGTAAATACATTCTTAATTACCTCAAGTGCCCCTCCTGCCCAAGTGGCTCCTTCATGTGAAACACATCTCACTGGTAATGAGTACAGATATTGCTAATGGACTGTGAAGGTCATATTATATAATATTTTTTTTTGTCTGACAGTTGCTGACAATGTTTAGGGTTCACTTCGTGTTTAGTTCAGGAAAGTTCTCAGATATTTTTTCCCCAATAAGGGAGCTCTTCCCAAATGATGATGACCATAGTCTTGTTCTGACTATTCCTGTATTTCTTGCAGTCTGTCTTGGACCCCCATTGTCAGTAAGAAGAGACAAAAGTACTTTGAAATGTTATAGCTTGTTTTTTCTCCAAGGAATTATTTTCCCAGAAATTCCTCTCCTTTTCCTGCTCCCCAGTTCTTTCTCAAGAGAAACCTCCATTCCTACTCTTCAACCTCTCTTGGGAGCACCCTCTCACACTTCTCCATGAAGGTCTGAGCTTGTTCATTCATCTCACATTTTAAGGTGGATGTTGCAACTTGAAAACTTCTAGCAGGAGAAGCCGAAACTCTGAGATACAAGGGTGGAAATTTCTGGCTTTGGAATGGAGCCTGAATGAGGCCCGTTGTGGGGATATTACCATGAAAGGAGCTGCAAGGTGTGAGAAATGGAGTTTGCCATTTTTTTCAGAGCAATGGGAGACTGCTTAGAGGCTGCAGAGTGAAAGATGTATAATTTAATGGGCAGGGAAAAGAAAAGGGCCACAGTGCCTGTTTTGAGAGGCGTAGATGAAGAGAAATTGGAAAAAAAGAAATTCTTTACCCCACACTGCTACAGACTGACTTAAAAAGAGTGTGCTGACATTTTAGAGTTGTGCATGGCTTTCCTGAAAACCTGCATGAGGGCAGATGATTAAAAGCTCTGAAAAAAGCGTTGCTTTTGAGAGGCTGAGAATTAGGCCTGGCTCTGCTGCATTGCTGCTTGCAAAAATAGAGGCCATATAATATTAAGCCTTGTTGCCTTAGACTAAACAAAGCATGAATAAACTTAGGCTTGGAATGGGATGGATTCATCTGTCTGAGCAGTAATATTGGCTCTGAAAGAGCCTTCAGTTGGGGTAGTCAGGGCAAGCACAGTTAACACATCTAAGGTGAAGCTTCAGTTCTTTGAGAGGGATTGTATGATGACTGCAATGGATAGAAATTCACTCAACCAGAAGGGTGTTCATAGCCTTCTATTTAGTTGCAAAAGAGGCATACTGCTACTAGTACTATCTGTGGGGAGATACATTCACTTGCTGTGAAACCCGCAAATGTTGCAACCACAAGTATCATGGAAATGTCTATGTATAAGTGAAATATATTTATTATAGTCTTACACTGACCCTTATAATAGAGAGGAATAGGTCAACCTAGATAGTGACCTTGTCTCCCTTGTCATGGTCTCTTTTGCCTGTGCTGGTGATGCAGCGGGTTGAAGTTCTGCAGTGCTTCTCCTGGATTGTCTTAAGTGTGACTAGGTCATGCTGCTGCAGCCACAGCACTGGATGTGGATAGATGTCTGTGACAGTAGAAAAGAGTTAAGGCAAAGAAAAAAGACCTGGGGAAGGAAAACAGAGCAAAAACTGGGCCATAAAGGCAACTGTTGTAGAGAACTTGCAGAGTCCATTGGTGCAGACTGCATTCAGTGCTGGAGAACATGAAGTGTTTCAGAGAAGAAGTAGATTTACTCTTCCTGCTCCTGTGCTATGAGGTATGTATCTCGTTTGTTCTTCCCTCTTCTTCCCCTCTCTGCAGATATATAAACTTGGTAGTAGGAAGTTCATCATGCTCCACAAAATTAGCACATCTGTAATTTATATGCCTTTTAACTTCTAGTTACATTTCATAACGGAAGAGCTGAGGGTCCCAGCAAATCATTTATGGTACCAGAAAGCTGTGGGAGAAGATTGCTTATTTCCTAATTCAGTGTGACCCAAAGAAGTGAGAGAAATAACTCAGAGCTAAGTTGTTTCCTCTGGAGTGTTTTATACTGGAGTGGCCCACAGCAATAAGTGCTTAAGTGGCATAAGGGAATAGAGGGAGAGTATATAACCAGAGATGATATCTTTTCTAATAGCATTTTTAAGAATTAGAGAATGACTTAGAAAATAGGATAACTGAAACACAATGAGCTAGAAAAGGACCTTTCTCATTAGGGGACAGACTAATGAAAGACTAAAGTTATCAGCCAAGAGTTTTACTTAGGAGTGTGGGGGGGTTTTCTGACTTTTTTTTCTTAGATTCACCAGCATCTTTCATGCTTCCCATAAGCTCAGAAACAATCATCTTGTCATGTTTCAGATGGATATATGCTACTCTGAGTTTTTTTAAAAAATAAAATAGTATAGCATGTAATGCACATCTAGCAAAACCATATGGGGCAATTATCTCCCCTTGGATTATGAATCTTGAGAAAGCATAAAACAGCTCTTCAAGGCTCTCTGTATCTGGAGGTATCGTGTAAAATACCTGGAGGAACATTCGTGTCATTACGCAAATTCATTTTTCTAAACATAGAGATATTTCTATAACAATTTTGGAAATGTGCATTAACACATAGAATCATTGTTGTAGGGAAACTTGATCTGTTGATTTTACTTTCATGGTGGACTCTTTACAGACTGTATCATTTCCACTCCACTTCACTGATGGTGGAAAAGCTTTTTTCATGGTTTATTTAGCAGAAAGTCATTTTGATTAGCAAGATGAGTAATACTTTACAGCTGTTTGCAATTACTGCATCTGTTCTATCAGTGGATTCAAATATTGGAGACTATATTGACAGAAACGTGAAATGCAATAGAAATGGGTACAAGAAGGGACAGACAGAGGCACATGCATGCTTCATGGATCTAGCCATGTTAAGAGAAATCAAACAGCATGTTAGTCTCAGATCTGTGCCACAAATTCAGAGATGGATTTAATAAATCTGAAAAGCAGAATTTCCTGCTTGCAGGTGTAGAAGTTTAGTAGTGTTTTTGTCCCAGATAGCTTGGTGTAAAAGCAACACATTAATTCTGCTCTGCTAAAATACAGTAAAAGTTTTGCCTTTCACTCCAAAGTAGATGAAAACTGGACCTCACACAGATGTGAAAGCAAAACAAAGTATCTGAGAACATCTGGAGACTATATACAATCTATATAGAAAAAACTTTATTCCTGGAAGCTTAAAATAAGCTCCTTCATTTAGTTGAAATGGGGAAATGTTTTTATGTCTAGGTCACACTATAATTATAAGTAAGCTCAGTAATTTTTACAGAGATAATAACTTAATGGCAACCTGGTATTCTCACCTCGTGATTTTCTCATGGGCTGCATAACATTTCTTCTTTGACTTTAATGTTTGTATTTCATTGTATTCCATGGGCTACTTTAAACAAGTTAATTTGGTCCAAGACTCTTCAACTGTTCTTTATATGTGAACATCTTGAGGCATGAGCTTCTTGGCTCTGTGAAATCTCTGTACTCTTAGTAATGTAGATTGAAAAGGTGATCTGGTCTAATTGCTTTGTTACCATCTTTCAAGATTAATTGCTCAGGGCATTCTCTGAAGCCTGGTGACTCAAGTGAGTGAGTTCATGCCCCTGTAGCATGAAGCACCTCTAGACTACTGACTTCACTGCATCATTCCCCATGATTTTGTCCTTCTCTCCAGATCTTACGGTTATTTGTGTTGTCATTTAATTTAATGTCAATTCATCTTATTCTGAAGTATTCAGAGTCACCCGTGATTGCAGGAACGGTGTCTCTGCCTATTTGGATTTGTTTGGTACTTCTTCAATAACTAAACTGAAATGAGGCATTATTAGGTCTTCAGATGTTTAATTTATTGGGATAGATAAGGGCCATGAGACAAAATCAGGGCTCCAAATGGAGAATGTAAAGTTTGCCACTGACTGTGGGGGTGGAGGCTTTGCCCTCAGTATTGCTGATATGTTCCTACAGCAGCACTGGAACCCAGCTCTGGGAACAAGCTCTGCTCATCACCCCAAGCCCTGAAAGGCACTGCTCATGTGCAGCTCTCTCTCAGGTCAGCTGTCATCGCAGTCTTCCTTTTTTTTTTGCAGATTGCCAGCATGCTCTCTCTTGCCAGGTACTACCTGGGTGTATAAATGATGAATATATTTCTTTTAGGGACCCTAGAAAAAGGATGTTTATAAGAGTTTTGATTTCTCACTAAAATTGGGTTGGATGGCTCTTCTTTGTTATTAAGCACACATACAGTCTCCATCCTTGGATATGGTAATAATATTTTGTCTCAGCCTTACCTTTAGAAAGATTGATGTTGTTTACAGTGTTTTCTGTGCTTTGTATTGTATCAGTCCTGACATCCATCAGTGAAATTTATGTGATGTATTAGCTTGTCCATTCCTTTAGGTTAGACAGAAATGAAACGGGGCAGATTTGTATATATCTCCATACATGAGACATCTTATTGCCACATTTCTTTCACCCATTACAGACTACTGAAAATAAGTAAATTCTTATAGCAAGGATTAACACCAGTCTCTGTAAGGGATCTTACTGAAATGTGGTCTTTCTCATTTTTAGGTAAAATTATCTTTCTAGAATACTCTTCCCACATCTGAAGCAGTAGCTACAACCTATAGAGGAATGAGTCTACATTGTTTACAAATTGGAAAACTGTACATGAGTAGTCACCGTGGTTTTCCCAAAGACTTTGCCAAATTATTAATTTCCAGGACTTTGTGTCAGTGTCTCACTGCATATGTACAAATGATGGAGGAAACTTGTTCTCGGCACAGAATAAGGCCCAAAGTCACCTGAAGAGATAAACTAACCCACCTTACTTCCCCCAGACAGGCTGAAATCTACTTGTTGTGTTCCAGCCTTAATTATATAGCTGTAATTGCTTGAGTATTTTGAAAGCCACATAAATGAGAGTAGATAGAAAAAAAATGATGATTCATGATTTTCAAATGAAATAGAAGTACTGTATGGGATAATTAGGCTTACTAATTAACAGAATTGAGAATAAAGGACTAAATTACAAGAGTTTGTTTAGAGTACATTGTAATGTGACAAACTATTCTAAAAATCTGTCTGAAAATAAAAACATTTTACAGAGAAAGATCACTATAGTTGCAAAATATAGTTTAAGGTGCATTCACAATCACAAACAGCAGCACCTACGCTGTACTGTTAAAGAATCTTTTCCAGCTCAGCTTGGTGGGCATGTTGCTACAAGTTTGACAAAGAAAACATAATTCATTTCTGCCAGTGATGGAGATTTTAACACTTGCTTGAAATAACTGATAATCTGGGACAAGAGAGTTAAAGGATTACTGCACAATATTTCATTAGACTAATAACAAAAGCTGTTTAAAAACTCTATGAGAAACCTCTTTGAAGTATAGCGAAGAAGCATTGTTTTAATGAATTTTGCAACAACTATAATAATTGAGGGTTTTTTTCACTCATACCATATTCTTCACAAAGGAAAACAGGAAAAATGACCAGATAATTCATTTATCCTCACTAATACTGTTCACACGCAGGATGGGGGACAGGTTATGAGAAGGATCTGTGCATAGCTGAGGAGGCCATAACTGATATGATAAGAAATCTCCCGTGGAAGTAAGTCCAGGAATGTCTAGGTAGAATCCAGGGCAATACTTTTTTTTTCATGCCTTTTAACGTGTTTTTTACATCTACTCCTATTACTTCTTTCTTCCTGATTTGTAAAGGAATGTAACTCCCCATTACCCATTATCTTGTCTCATGTGTCACATATCACCCTGCTTAGGAGCAAAACTCACGTAGGAGTGCTGTCTAGCACATGTTTTCCTGTGCAGCCTTCAGCATTTATCTGCCATTGCAGTGCTAGGGTCAAGCAGAAACGAGGACCCGGGGTTCCCTAGGAGGGTGCAGTTACTTCCTGCTGCTGAGAGGAGCTGGGATATTAAAACTTTCTGCACTCAAGTTGGGCTCTGGCTGCCCTTAGGGTTCAGTAGGGATGCCAGGGCTGTCCCACCAGAGTGGTACACAGGCAGCCACAGAGCACATTGAAAGGACTTCTTGCAACATATATGGCCTCCTCAACTGAGTTAATGTGCTTGGAGGAGTTGAACCTTTTGCCCAGCAAGACTCAAACCAGATCACAGGCTGACACCAAGATATGTCACCAGTACAATTTCTACTGGTGGTACCTACTACTAACAAATGCTCAGTGAACTGCCCCTGTGGTTTTGACTGCTCCTGCAATTTCAGCTGCTTTGCCCAGCTGTAGAGAACGAGAAATCTGTGTGCTCCCCAGCTGGCAGTGGGAGGATTTGCAAATGTGCACTGGCCTTCAGCAGCAGTGAAAAAAAGTTGGGAACTGCTCAGGTGGTAGAGCAAAGGGGCAGTGCATGGTCTTGCTCTGAGCATGCCAGTCATACAGTGGAGAATCCCTCCATGTCATAGATTCCTGAGGGGATGTAAATAGACCTTGGAAAGTAAAAATGCAAAGGAATCTGAGCTTCACTCAACATCCCTCCTTTCTGAATTCTGTGTTGCAACTGAGGGGTGAGGCTCTGTGTTATGAAGGGGGCAAAAAGGGTCTCACACTTGCCCTATCTGGATGTCTGCGTAGAGTGGGAACAGACCTCATGCAAGATTAATTTCCCTCACCCAAGATTAAGAAGCAACATCTCATGTTTCATCTAGATTTTCTCCCTCTGCTTTCTGCTTTGATTTTTATTTTCATTCCTGCTGTTCCCTGTAGATCTGGACGTCTGTGAATAATACTCCAGCCAGTCTAGGGAGCTGTAAATGCTGGCTAATTGGTTCATAGGTTGTGCTCTGAAATTAAAAAAAAGTTTTATCAGTGTCAGGCAATGTGATTTTTACTGTTTTAGAGATAGGGAAGTCATATCTATCTGCTCTGCTAGACAGCTTTTCTGTCATGTTAAACAGCTACAAAGCAACACTTTTTTTTCCCAGAATTGTGACACTAGATTATGATTAAAACTGAAACACATCAGGAATCATCAGATTTTATTACATAAATGTTAAATGGGATTTTTAAAAAATTAACCAAACCAGTCACATCTCAAGTGCTTAAAATGGGACATGTGATTTTAAAGTGCTGAAAGTTGATTGAAAAAAGAAAGGGGAAAACATTTTTACACTGAAAAGTGTACTCTGTGCCCTCTCCAATATTAATTTTCAATTTTAGATGCAAGACAGATTAATATTTATTTATGAGTGGGGTCTGCCTGTATCATGCAAGTTCTTTGTGCAGTTCTGAGGTCATTTTTGTAGTTCAATATTTTCCATTCTGTCACACATTCATTTTTTTCATTTCTTAGGTTTTTTTCTAACCAGTACCTAAGTGAACACTTCTGAGCAGCACACCACAGGGGACATACAATTCCAAAAAGGGCAAAGACAGATGGAAAAGTGGAGTTTCAACCTTTACAGATGAGAATGTGTGTCCATTTAATAATAATAAAATAATAATAAAAAACCCCTCAAAAATATTTTCAGAAAATTGAAGTCCCAACAATAGCTTACAGGAGCTGTGGGGCAGCAGAGAATTATTCTATGATCAGCAAAAGTAATGGCCCGAGAACCTATGCTGCCACTTGATAGCTGCATACACACAAAGGGCCAATGCAAGGCTTAGGTTTCTTTGACCTGCTTCTTTACAATAAAAGAAATCACTGCTTAATGGTAAAAAAACTGTGAACTTTAATAAACAAGAGAAAAGGGTAAAAGGCAACAAGAAGGAAAAAAGAAAAGGAAAGCTAACTGACTCTTCCACTAGAAAGATGTTTGAACAAATAAAGATGACATTTCTAATGTCCCACTTACCCATTTGCATTTCTCCCCATCCTTTGCACAGTAAATATATACCTGAAGAGAGTTGCCCTAACTTTGGTGCCTATTCCCTTCTTGTTCTGGGCATGGCCCTGGGTGAGGCTGTATTGTACCTGCTTCTAACAATTAAAATAACATTGCTTTGAACTGAATTTGTTAACTCAGAACATGAGAAAGAAGTGTGAGTGGAAGAAAGGAATCAGGTATCTCGGCCTCTTCACTGTTGCCACCTCCTGCTTCTCCATTCCTAGTGGCATGAAAGACTCACCCAGCCTCAGTGACTTCCGCTGACAGGCTGCAGACCACAGTGGTTTTGCCACTGCTGGGGAGTTTTTCACACAGATGGCCCTCCAGACACATGGTCCTACTTCAAGAATGCAAAATGCTCGCTGCCATCAGCCTCTGGATTCCAACCCTGGAGTGTTTGCTGGGGCTGTACTATGTCGTGTGGGCTTGCTGGCCAGGAACTTCTGTTGTTTCTGGAGAGAGTTGTAAACATGTCAGAGCTGTTTGTGGGAGCAAGTTGAGGTTTTTGTAAGTAGAAGCATCTCTATGGGGACTACTGAAAGTTTTGTCCTTCTGTCCAGTTCATCTCCTTTGGATTTTCTGGGAATATGTTTCCTAAGAAGATGGTGGAAAAGACCTATCCAGAACTATTTCTTGTCCACCAAACCAAGGCCGTGGATGTATTTTTCTCTCTCTTACAATTTCCTGTCCCTTGCAGTCTCCAGGTAGATCTCCTGTCTCACTGTGGCTTTTCCAGCAGGATCACCCAGAAAATGTCCTTCCTTCCATAAGTCTCATCTTGCTCATTTCCTTTGCCAAAATTCACCTGAGCTCTCTTTATTAATGTAAAATAAAAAAGACATATTACATACAGGGAGGCTGCAAATTCTATAAAAAATACAAAGTTGGAAAAAAGATGGGAAACAAAGAAAAGAATTGAAATGAGTTGCTTACAAGATTGTGAAAAGTGTGAAAAGACTTACTTTAGTTGTTCAATATTTGTCATTCATTTAATCAATTAATTTACCTCTCACAGCCAAAACATTGCCATTAAAAAGGCTTACTCAGATGCTTTACCCTGTTCGTATTGATTCATTTTCAGTGAAAATATCAATATCTTTGTATAGATCTAGACCTTAAAGTTACTTAATTATTGATTGAGAAACAGTTGCTCAGGCTGAGCAGGCAGATTTCTGCTGTGTTCAACAATAATAAGAGACCAAGCTTTTGCATGGATAGACATTGTGTAGGACCACCCTTATTCAGTGTATTACTTGTCAGAGGCGAGCAGAAGTCTACCAAAATGACTTTTCTGTGACCTAGTGTGGTCAACACTTCCCATTTCATTCATACACTATTGAAAACTAAATTAGAGAACTGTGTACCCTTTTCAGTAATTGTTTCTTACTGTCACTCTGAAGACAGAATGAACTTTCCTGGTGAAAACTGTAATAGCAAATAATAGATTCAAATCATGTTACTTTCCTGGCAGCCCCCAAGAATATTTTTGAAGCATGAGGACTATTATATGTTGAGATGTAATTGATTTAAACATTTGGTGGTTTTGGTGACCTGTGAGTTCTGAAACAACCAGTGGTGAAATATTTGTAATCAGAAATCAGAGATGAACAGGGTTGGAATTTCATCTCACATTCTTTAGCTAATTTCTTGGTTTGTACGAAAACTTAGTTTTGACATTACCCGGAGAAAGAAAAACAAAAAATTCCTAATGACCATGATTGTGAGGAGCACAAAGCTGGACCGTGAGATTTCTTTGGGGTAGGAGGAAAATCTGCTGCTGTGAACGCAAATGGCGTAGTTCTGTGCAGATTCTGAACAAAGGTGTATCAGGATAACTAGATATAACCTAAGTCATCCAGTTCCTCTGTAAGACTTTCTAAATCTTAACCTCTTGCACTTCACAGCCATTGGCTAAATGACAGGGTGCAGACACTATGTGTAACAGCCAGAGCTGGCTCAGGGCTCCTCAGCAAGACTAGCACACCTGAAGGTTGTCACAATAAGAATGAGGGGTTAGGGCCAAGATGGAAGCCCAGCCCTGCATCCCACAGGAAGTGAAGGAGGATGAAGAAGGAGCAGAGCTGAGCTCTATCCTCCAACAGTATCTCCGACACCACACAGCCAAGTTTTTTCTTTGGTGGCAGCAGCAGCAGAATCCTGTATATCCAAGTTATCTGTTGTAGGGCAATCAGGTACTGGTAAGGTGCAGTTTAAATGTGTGACCATGGGTTTGCCCATGGTGTTTCAAAAGAGGTAGGAGATCATAGCATGAACAATACAGAAGACTCTGCCCATAACAACTGGAGTGGGAAACAAAAATCTGCAATTTGGAGCTACTAAATGTCAGTTCTGGAATGATTGAGGTGTGAATGGGTATGAACTACTCTCTGTTTTAAAATTTTTTTTTTCTTTTCCAAATAATTTATAATAGACCACAACTGTTTGACTCAAAATGTGCAAATACAGTTACTGCATCCAGGAAAAACAACAATGGAAAGTTCGGCTGGAAGAATGTACTGACTTGAGCTGGTTATCTGTTGTATTGGTGATGACAATGTCAAGGTCAGTGTGTCTGTCTGTCAAAATCCTCTGAGTCAATTTGAGAACCCAGCCACTGGTAAGTAAAGGCCATATCAGCTATGTATGTCTTAGATCCTCAATTCTGCAAAAAATAAATTGTTTAATAAATGGAAGGTCCTTGATCTCACATGTAAACAAGAGCTGTCCAGTGTAAAACTGGGCCAAATGAAGTCTTCAGCTGATGATGTTTTCAGAAGGAAAAAAACATCACCATCAGCATGACTTTTCCCTGGTTGCTCTGCAGTTTTAGAGGTTTGACAATATCTTATTCAGAGATGTGACAATATGAATTTAGTTAAGAAAAATGTAGTTTAATAATGTTTAAAATAATTTGTTTACCCTGCAGTGTATATAACTATTAAATGTAGTAACATGAAAAACATGAGAATAGATTTACTCTGCTTTTGCATATTCTCTATCTCTTTATGAAAACCAGAACATTTAAAATGGAAAAGTTGCAAAGTTCTGAGGCTCATTGTGTCCACAGGACCTGATTTTGCATGAAGTTTGCTGTTAAGTTGTTAAGACATTAATAAAGAATAGATCCCACTACGATAAAGACATCCGTGTAAAACTGGTATGTGATCAGAATCAGGCCAGGTTACTCTGTACTGCAAATTGGCCAAGAAGATAATAGATCATCATCCCTGTTCATATGTAAGGAGTGATAATTGGGCTATATTAGGAAAGATGGTTTAAGATGTACCCAGCATATATGACCCTATTTTCAGTATATCATCAGAGCAAATCCTCCATTTCAAGAATGAGAAACAGAGACTAATTTTGTGCTTTAATTTGTTTTGGTTTTGTAATGTCATTTTTCTATTGATTTTAATTACATGTCATTGAATTTTGGGTTGCAAATCTCTCCCGCTGTTCTATGTATGTGTGAAGAGTGTGAAGCTTTTAGAAAGATCATATTCTTCCCTGACTCTGTTCTCCATATTCACTTTTGCCTGCACATGCCTCTTTTCCCTGTGAAGTTCATATGCAGAATTATGTGGTGCTCTGTGTTCAGCAAAACCATTACAAATACTACCTGTACATTGGCATCTACAGGGGTTTGGGGCATATGCAAATATCATTGACAGGACACACATTGGAATTTCTTTCTAATCATGCTGGGGAGCAGCACTCATTTTAATGAAGACTGTGTACTTTATTTTACCCTATACTATGCATCAAATAGCATCTCCATGAGCATGTAGAACATAGGGGCAAGTCATTTTAGAGCAGTGTGAGGAAATTGCCTCAGCAAAATCTTCACAGTCTTGACAACTTCTTTCTGTTGCTGGTGCCTCTGTAGAGTACATAATTTTCTATCTTTGCATGGAAATATGAGAAAAAACAATTGGAGTCTTTAAAAGGTGGAACTAACTGCTAATGCCTGTGTTCAATGAACTCCCTCAGTTACTCAGAGCTGGGAGTTAGATCCAGAGCACAAAGACAGCTTCCAGCACAGACTCATTTTGTTCCATAATATTCTAGGAGAAGCAGACCTGAGACGAATGGAAAGTTTAAATCAACTTACATTTTTCAACACTGAACAGTTGGACATAGATGGCCTATTTCTGAAAGGAAACTGATTTTCATAATCTTAAAAATCAGCTCAGTGTCTCTTTGCGTAACATCCGTGTACTATGGTGACTCCTTGGGTTACCTGAAGAATAATTTGTTAAAGAAAGTCTATCTAGGGAATAATCAGTTCAATTTACTTATTTTTGCTTGGTCTTTATTTTGAAAACTCACAGAAATTCATTAAATTCCCATGCTGTTCTCTTCCTTTCGCTGTCAGTATGTTGAGGGCCCTGTGTCTTTACTTGCTCTGCTCAACAGGTGGAGCAGCAGTGTCCATATCAGGACTCTCTTCCAGCACTGATCCAGAAGTGAAAAAACCCTGCACGAATCACTGTATTCTCCAAAAATCCTGCAGCAATTTGAGTATATAAAAAAATCACAGATATCTAAACATGGATTTTGCATGTAATGAAATGACAGGGCTATATTCCATATATCTGGAAGGCGGTGTCTGCGTGGAAGCAGGATATTCTTAGGACCTGATTTCCAGATAAACTATGTATGGAAAATGTGAGTCTATTGAGCATCTAAGTTATGTGCAACTTAAAATTATTATTTGTCTGTGCAGGTGCCTTACTTTGCAACAGGTAGCCTCCTAAGACTGTGAAAATTAGAGGCAAAGTTATGCATCTGCACATATGCCTTTAACATGGTTGCTGTTCATTGCTATGATAAAAATGTTTTGGTTAATATGATTTTTTATTATTATTGTTGTTGGTTTTATTATTATTATTGTTTTGGATATTTTACAGCTCGTCGTTAAATCTTAAAGGCCCAATAACTGAATTAAGTAAAATAGCCCATCTCTTTGACTTCAGTAGAAAGAGCCTGATTTACACCAGCTGAGAATCTGATTGTGGCTTTTGAGCTATCATAATTGCTTAAGTGAAACAACCAAAGTAATTGGTGCAAACTAATACAACTGATGGAAAAAGATTCAGTGTTTGTCAATACCAACTATGCTATGGAGAACCTAATCAATGAATTAGTCTATCAATTAATTAGTCTAGGCAGAAAATGACTCCCTGTACCATTAGTCCATGAAAAGATCAATAAAGTCAAATGTCTAGTTTAATGTTTCTCACGTAATTATTATATTATGAGAAGAAAAATAAAAACAATGTTTATACTGTTTCAATTACAATTTTCTTGTGTTCAGTTAACAAAAAGATACCCAGATAGTCCTGGTTAGTAAGATAAGAAACACAAATTTCAGGATTTTAATGCTGTAAAGTTATTTGTCCTCCTGTCTGTTTAAGCTGCATCTTCAAGGGTCTGATATTCTTACAAGGAAATGACAGTGTGGTATGTATGTATTCATTCATGTATGCTGAGCCACCATTTTGTCAGTTCTTCTACATGGGAAATCGTGGCAAGAACATCTGTCTTATAGGCCAAATCCTTCATTTTGGCAGGGGCTACACTGAGCCACCTCTCTGGAATGACTTTGGCAGTTCACAGCTGTTGTTGTGTCAGCATCAGAAACACACTGGGCAGAAAACTGAGAACTCAACCTTTTTCTGTTTTAATTGGCTGTAGCCTTATTATTTCTGCTAAGTGTGGCCTAGTCACCCACACTTTGAATTTTGCATGTTTATAATTGACTTCACAGCAAAAATTAGCAAATACATCTTCTGTTACAATCTGGTAAAGTCTCATTATGAAGCCTTTTAAGTCTGGCTGTTTGCCCTGTAGTATGAAAGAGAAGTAGCCATTCTTGCCTTCATGCACACACGCATTTGGTGGTCATGAATTTTAAAAGTATGCACTGTACTATGGCGAAAAATAGAAATTTGGATATCACCTGTATAAAATGCAAGAAGTGAAAATCTTATGGAAACCGAAACCACTAGCAATTAGTCAGGCTTGGAGGCTGATGAAGGCAGATTTTGCAAAGGGGGGTAAAAAAAAGTCCAGGTTACCTTAAAATGAGACTTTTACTGAAAGGAAAAATTTGTCCCAGTAATCCTGCGATAATCTGCTGTAATGAATACTAAACATATGGCAAATATCAAAATAAGGGTATCTACAGTCATTGAATAATTACTGCTTTGAGATGATCTAGGCTTTGGTGAACATGCAGATTACTTTTAACGTTGGACATAACCTTTTATGTTTTTCAGTCTGTTTCCAGACTACAATACTATCTTTAAAAGCTTAGTCTTTTGCAGAACAATAATGTGTTACTTCATATTTCATATTGCAGTATCAATTTTTCTATTAAAAATAGATTACATTTTAAGTTACCAGTGATGATATGTTCAATAAGACCTAGCTGGATGAAAAATTAATGTCTGCAGTCCTCCTGTTTTGCAGGGATTAACTGAACTAGCCAGAATAAAATTTAAATGTGACTGCTTTTCTCAGTTTCAGCATATTCTACCTAAAACTTGTATTTTGTACATTCTTTGAGCTATCAAAAATAAAATAATGTCTCACTTCAGTGTAAAGGATAGTCACTTCCTAGCCATTGTACAAGGAATCAGAGGAGATAGGTGTCCACATCACTTTGTGTCCTCCAGAATGCCTAGTTTTGAAGTAGAGGATCCCACCCATATTGCCGCTGTGCCAATATTGTGTTTGTGCTACCTCTTTGCAGAGGTCTAGAGACTGCAGAGCAGCTTCGTGTTAAAAATTGGTGATAGAGGTAGTAGGTATATTTAACCTCTTTTTCATATGGACAACCATTCTGGGACAGAGAAGGTAAACATCACATAGACAATCTTTTCTTAAAAAATTAACACCACAATGTTAATTCCATGTTCCTAAAATACAACCTCGTCTCAAGGATTGACTTGAGTCATAATTAGACAATAAACTTCTCCTACTTAACTGGCTCACTTCTCAGGATGAATGTCTCTAAAAGGGCTCTTTTCAATCTAGACCAAACAGAGCATGGCATGAGTTTCCTGACAGTGAACATTTGCAGGTTAAGAGAAAGTCTTGAAAGGTTCTAGGTAGCCTCAATATCCCACAACAGTTGCTGTAAGAATATATTAAGGCTGGAACTTTTGGAGGGCATGAAGGAAATGGCTCCTTCAAGGAAAAATTTGCACAACACTGTGGGCAGGACATTTTTAATGCAGATGTGTAAAATTTAGGGATCAGTCTCTTGTAATGGTCCTTTATAAGAGTAACCAGCGTTCATCACTGACAGATACTTAATTCAGTGTCACAAATCCTGATATGGATTATCTGGATAAACTCTTAACTGGGTATTGAACCCCTTGATGAGGGTACTACATTTTCTTAACAACCAATACATTCTATTGCAGTTGAAGGTAGCTGAAGTATAGATACAGCTGCATTTGTCATTTCTGCAGCTGGTGTTAGGTGACCCTAGTCTTTACACGAACACTCCTGGAGACATCAACATGCATGCCTGAAGATAAGCTATTTTCAAAGACTTTTGTCAACAATCAAGTGAGAAAGAGATGGTTTTTTCAGGGTCTGAATCAGAGTAGGGAACTAACCAAATATACTTTAAAGCCAGCCAGGAAGGAAGTCAATCTGGCTGCAAATTCTAGTCAACCCCAGCACATACACGCTTCTATTTGGCTTTTCAGAAGGAAGAGATGCTCCTCCTCTTGTAAGTAAAGAGGTACCCTAAGAACTCATGCAGTATATTAACAAAAATCTAGTTTTCTCTATTATGGCATTTTGCTTGGGTGAGGGACTTCCATTGCATAAAACAACAGAATGCTGCTGCACTGGATCTGAGCGATTAGAGAAGTGGTTTAAATAGCAGTGCAAAGGAATTTAGCTTCTTCAGGCTTTTGCATTTAAAGTCAGCCTGTGGCAACTACAGGTTTCGCATCTGCAAGCAGATGTATTTGACACAAACATCTCCAACAGAAAACATTGGCCCAGCTACTTATCTGGTTCAGGGTGAATCACAAATGTGACTGCAATGACACTGCATTGGAAGAGACAAGGTTCCCACGATCCCACACTTTGTTCACCAAGCATTTCCAATCACCCTTCATATTAACATAGTACTCATGTCCCATTTATGGACAAGGAACCAACCTGTGCTTGGCACTGAGCATGACACTGTGCCCCAAAGAGTTAAAACCTATCTGCCAGCACATGGAGAGGGCAAGGAAATACATTCAGCTCTGATGGGCAAGACAGCCTCATAGCACAGTATTTTAGTAGGCAAAAGAGTTTTTTAAGGAGGAAATTGAAGATCAGTGAAGTAACTTCGCTGCTGTTTGCAGAGAACCTTTTTTCAGCCTGAACTACCAGCTGGAAGAAATACCACAGTGAGTAGTAATACTACATATGGAGAAACGTCCTTGGTATTTATGATACTCTATATTGTGGAGTGGGTAATGCTTCTGTTTACATTTTAAAGAATACAAAAATCAAAAAGCACAATGTTGTGTTCTTTACCTTTAAATAATTTGCTAATTCAAGCAAAATGTGGAGAGAGAAATGCTTGGTGCTATTAGCCAATCTCAGGTAACATTGTTATGATAAAGAACGGGGAAAAAAAAGTATGACAAAAGCTCAGTAGAGCCAGTCACATTAATTTTGGAGTCCAAGACCTTTTAGAAAAATGCCTGGTGACCTGTCAGACCCCATGTGGTTTACCACAGAAGGCACTAAACCCCACAGACCCTGCATCCAGGTCCCCACCACCAGGGGATCTGCATATATTCAAGCCCACCTGGAAGCTGGCGAGGAGGCTGAGCCGGGAGCTGTGTGGGTAGCTGCCTTGCTGCCTGCCTGGCTGTGTGGTTAACTGCATCTAGCCCAGTGGGAGCAGGGAGTGAATGACACCTTCCAGATCCAACTGAGAGCAAAGAGGGGCTAGTGCACACCAGCTGATAGGGCTGGCATGGCTTTTCTCACTAATGTTGAGTAAATCTCCAAAGGCTGACAATGCCAATAAGTAACTAAAATTTCTGCTGCTTGTCAAAGTCATATTATCCCAATGATCCATTTCTGTTGGTTGAGCAAAACAGAGGCTAGAAATGTCATGAGAGCAGGATCTCTTCACAGAGCCCCATAATTCTGCTTCCAGTCCCCTGGGGCAGCAGCAAGAACTGAGGTGGATAAAAATGGGAAATACTATTCACAGTGGGAGAAATTTCTCTCTCTAATCACAGCTTTGCATAGAGTGTTGTTCTTGACTTCAAACGTGCAAAACATTTGCCTGGGTTTTCTTTTGTATATTGGACTGAGACATGCATCAGCTCTTTTTCCCACTGTAGCTCAAATCAGGACATTCTTGCAAATTAGCAAGCTCTAAAGCTAGTCCAGTATGCTTCAGTAAACCAGGCAGTGACACTTACTGCACTGCACTGCACTGCACTGCACCATGACCATATGTACATGTAGGGCTGTCTTTTTTTTTTTCATTTCTATGTTCAGACAGTGTCACAATGTCTTTGATACAAATGATTTCATTGACTTAATAGTTGATTGTATACCACAGAAGTTTGCGATAGCCTCAGAGGTCATTTTTAATAACACTGTTTTGCAGAGCCCAGCCGGTGCTTTCAACATCCTCAGCCCACATGTGCTTTCAGCTGTACTACAATAGTCTTTGTGCCCTAGATAGCCCCATAGCCTGCTAAGTGGGAGAAACTTCGCAAGGGAGTGCCCACACAACCCTGCTGAAGGCTGGGATCTTTCAGGCAGGACAGTGGGTACCTTTTGTCACAGATGAATATGTTTGACACAGTTTGATTTATCAGCACTTCAAGACTTTTATTCATAAAATGAGATAAATCAGAGGTTAATTTTAGCAGCACTCACTATAACAAATGATTTAGCAAAACAGTGACTTAATTACAGGTTTGAGGATGACAAGATTCACACTAACTTGCTATGAGGTATCTCGAACCAAAGCATGTGTATATGGATAAACACAAAGCATTCAGAGAGAGGCATACTTGGCCAGTGAAATATGTAGATGCTCAGACTCATAAAAGCAAATACATAAAATCAAATGCCTAGATAGGTAGAGAGGTGAGCAAAAGAGACTAGTCTATAGTCAAAATTTCCCCCTTCAAGTTTAGAATATGTACGTACAATGCATTGGCATTTCTCAGCGGGCAGGAGTTGAGTCTTGAGGAGGTACTCTTGCTCAAGCCTTGCATCAACTTCATTGGCCAGGCGGTCCTGAGAGACATCACTACTAGGGAAGATGCTGGATGGAGCCCATCGAGATTCAGGAGAGCTCAAAGGATCTCATTTTGGATCGCTATTTATAGGGTCCAAGATAATTGACTTTTGTCATTTCTGCCTAACTCAAGTGTTGCAGTATTTTGGTTTGTGCACACCCGTAACTTACTAGATCCTGGGGTCCTGGTGTCCTTCTTCTGGACCACACTTAAGTAAAAGTGTATGAGGCCATATGAGGGTCGACGGACCATCCCCAGACAAAGGGGAGGAGGGTGGTAGGAGTGCTTTAATGCTCTGATACACGGCCTTTCGCAACCTGTACTTTTCCAATGGATTTCTGTGTGGCCCAGGGAGGGGAGTCATACCCTGTATTGAGCGGTCCATGAGTGGGGGGAAGTCATACTACCACACCCTTGCATTGCTTTGTGCTACTGGAGTTGGTAGAGTTTTCATATATTTTTCTTCATCTTTTTCCTTGCTGCTAATGCCCAGATAAAGCAAGCAGAATCTAGCAGCTGCCACAGAAACAATCCTTATGACCTATCTAGATGGACGAAGAGGTGAACCCATTTTGTCCAGAAGGCTACATATTCCAAACCTGAGGCCTAATCTACTGAATCAGCTCCTTGGGTAGCCTACTGCTGTAGGAAAAAAAAATAGGTGAGTTAATTGCTGATTTTTCATGTATTTCCTGAATTGAACTCTGTCTAGAACTTGACAATACTCACTGGGGAGACATGGAAAGGAAATTTCTGTAAGCTGGAGAAGTTTCCTTATACCTGGTATAGAAATAGTCTGGTTAAAACTGTGTTTAGTGAGTCATGCAAAAGAGTCTTGAAGAGTCAATTAGACATGCACAAACTAACGAACTGCAAAAAAAGGTTTTCCCTCCATTAAATGTCTCCCTGTAACCATCAATATTCTTAAAAAGTGTAATGATTTCTTATCAGTGCTTGAATGAACCGTAAAACTACCTTTTATAATATTGACATTTACACAATTTTGAACACAAGACTGTTTTCCTTTCTATATAGAAGCTGATGGTCCGTTGTCTTGCAGTGTATTTTATTCCTACTGGAGAACATACTGTATAATGCAAATAAGTTCTCACTTAGTAACCTGCATTTTACCCCTAACAGGTTATATGAGGCTCCTTTGTTTCACATGCTTTTGCTTTTGAATTAAGGCTTAATCAAGGCATCCCATGCATGAGGTGTTTTGTATGAATAAGAGAGGTAGCTATCTTGGTCTTTGAAATTGAAAGCTGAAACATTTCACAAATGGTTTATGCCCACATTTGTAGGGATGTTTTATCAACATCGAATCTTGGGGATGAGAATTTAAGTTAATGAACTGCAATGATTTACATAGTTAAATGTCTGACCCCTGCGACACTCAATATCACAAAGGAAACTATAATCAAAATGGAGTAAGCTATAGACAAAAACTGTGGTATGTATGTTATACTGAACTTTCATATTCTACAGTGTATTATAAGCATGGTTTATTCCAGAACTAATATCTACAGCTAAATATCCACTGCAGAAAATTCAGTGGAACAATTTTTCTACCAGAAAATGCTCTTCCATCACATCTGAAACCATGTAGAATGCCAGAGTGACTTCCCCAACATCCCTTATCAGTCAGAAAGAAATATAGGGGTAGCAGAAACTCATAATTTGTCAGGCAGATTGATATTTATGAAACAGAGTATTTCAGGTTTTGCTTTTGAAAATACTCATGTGTGATTTATTTAATACTGTATTGTATTCTAGATGGCAATACAATTTAAAAATGCAAAATGTTAGAAGAAAGCATTTGAAGTGATTTGAGACTTCTTTTTTTGCCCCACAAATTTACTTTCATTTTTGAAGAAAAGTGGATTTTGAAGTCTCTAAGTCCTCGCTGCAGGAGATTTTTCCCTCTCCAGTCTGCTTTGCTAATGACACCAAATTGGCTCCCTGTGTGGGTTTTGTTGTTGTTTGTTTGGGTTTGTCTGATTTGTTTTGGTTTTCTTTTTTACAAATACAATACAAATAACAGATCACCACTGAATAAAAATTGATAACAATAGAAGCAAAGGATATGATGGTCTGGGCAAAGAGCAGTCCATCCCTGGTGTCTCAGGGTAGATTCTTGAGTGCCAGGGCCCTAGGAGTTTTCATGCTGTGTTGTGTGCTCCTGCCCCACTGCCATAGTCCACGAGCCCCTGGGAGGTGCCACTGCAGCTGTCTGTGGAGCCATCTTGTAAACTGAGTAACTGAAATGATTGGATTTGAAGTCACCTTTTCTTTTGTGTCCTAGCACAGACAACGCTCTACCTCACTCCACATTAAGTCCCTTAGGGCTACTCTTGAGTTTGTGATGTTGACACCTTTGTTGGATTTGCCCTAATATTAAAAACATATTTTGAGGACAAAAGCTGGTGCAGACACATCTGTGTTTCTTATCCCAGTCTGGACTGAGGAAATCTGCCAGTTATCTAGAATACTCATTTAATTGTAGACATACCTTTATCTCTAGTCTGCCTATAACTACATGACAGGAGAATGCAAATCCTTCACTATGCTACAATTTAACAGCAGGACTCACTGAAGCCTTACAATATTTATTAGGTCTTTTATTTATTGTCAGTTGCCTCCTTTTAAATATGGCATGGACACACACTGACACCTACACTGTATTTTACTTATAACAGTTGGTGTGGATCATTTTCCTAAGCTAGTAAAAAGGATTTTAAAAGGTGCCTGTCAGCTGCAATGCTTTTTATTGCCCTGTGTCAGCCACTGGAAACTATGTACAAACTACAGTCAATGGAACAAAAGTTAATTATCTAGTACAGCTATTGTTATTATGTAGAGGAACCAGGTCTTATTGATTAATGAGTCAGTGCTATGTTTGCTCACAGGAATATTAATATCTCATGCACAAGAGAAGTCATTAAAATGAGCAAGGAAGACCTTGACTTTAAACTTAAAGTGCACGTTGCTCTAGTTATCTGAATGATTTTGTCAGGTATAGCATCATAGTTATAAATTATTGAAACAAGCAGTTATTGTAAAGATAGTTCACATAGCCTGTTTTAAATTAAACAAGTCGATACACTTTTCCCATTATGTTCTGCACTATTACAATTAGGAGATTTTAGGAGAGCAGAGAAAGAGTTAGGGGACAGGTTAAGACACTGGTGTGTGAGCCTAGGTGCCTCACCTAACCCCTCACAGCATGAGAAAATGGAGAGTAACATCGTGTCCATGGTGAGCTGATCAAAATTGTGGGTATAGCAGAAAAATGCAGGATAGGTCAAGAGAGATCTCCCATAAACTGACTGTACAGCATTGCAGATGGCCTGGTAATAATTAGCAAGCAGGTATTAAGACATATCTTAGAATCCAAGTCCAACACATTACCTCTTCTAATGTCCCCAAAGCCACCAAATTATGCATGAAAAATCTACAGTACTATTTTATGAAAATGTATATTATAGCATTATTAATATAATAACACTTTACTGGAAATAAGTTTACATCTGCTTTTAGATCATGCTAAGACCTGAAACTTAGAAAATCAACGTGGATCTATAAAGTTCAGGTCCAGCATTCATTTATACTAATGTTATGTTACATCACTCTGACAGAGTAGATGGGCATTTAAGTGGGAGTATATTTTATTACATCTAATTTACATGCTATTACTTATCAAGAGCCAGCCAAAAGCAGTCCGGATATAAATGAGAATCAGACATCATGTAACTTAACAGGAAAAAATATCAAAAGGGAACATTAATTATATTAAAATATAGATAGAACTAGGAGAAAAAATTAAAACTTTAAATTAATGAAAATATTAAGCAGTATTTGGGGGATGTTTACGTTTGTTTGTTTTGAATATATTGTAGGTAGTGCCTGTTCCTGTAAAGATTCAGATGTAAGCTTGAATCTCCACATTGTATCTACGTATCTTTAAGAATTGCTCCTGTACTTCATGGTAAGCATATGCTTTGAGGTCTTGCCAGAGAGTATTGATCCTTCCAGAGTTAAACCCCATGCCTGGTAATACAGATCTGTAGGACCAAACCTGTATCATCTTTCCTGTGAGCCTCTGCCAACCTCAGTGAGCAGTAAATCTCTTTCTTTTATCAACACAACTCATTTCCAGGACCAACTGTTAGCTTATTTGGCTTGTTGTGACTGCAGAGTAAGAGGCAAATCTCTGGAAGAGGCTGATCAATTAGAAACTGTCCAGGGGATAATAAAGACAGCCAGAAACAGCCAGTGGTATGGAAAACATAGTCTACTAGGGAAGATTGAGTGAGTGGCATAATTTAACCTGGAGAAAGAGAAGCTGAGGGGGTGTAACAGACTTCAACATGTATGAAAAAATTATGGGAAGGAAAGGGAATAATCTGTACTTTGTGTTCAATTCATACAAACAATCTGTTCTCAGGGGTAGAGAGACCAAAGGGTAACCAGTTTAAATTGTAACAAGGAAGATGTCAATTAAGAATAATTGGAGGCGGACTGCATGGCAAGGTTGAGGGGATTCATCCCCTTTTTCCTTTTGTCCATTGTGAAGCTTTTTCCTCACGCTGGTCCTGCAATACAGGATGTGAATGGGTTGTAGAAGGAATATAGTCTGTCTAGAGAGTTGCAAGGTGGAGGGAAACTGGCCTCTTCATCCCACTTCCATCTCTGTTCCAGCAACCTCTTTAGCGGGGCCTGGGGTGATGTACAATATTGCTGCTGCTGTGGCATAAGTCTGGACATGGCTGACCCAAAGAGCCGTGCAGGATACAAGAATTCAGTAGCGGGACATGCAGGTGAGAGCAGGAATGATTATTTTAACCATTTGGAGCCTCAGCCAAATGTTGACAGAATTTCAGGTAAAGCAGCGAAGCTGCTTCTGACCGAGAAGATACCTCTCAGAGCAAGAAAACTCCCAGAAGCAGAAGAAAACTTCCACTGCAAACAGGGAAAGATGAGAACATCTTAAAGTAGAAATTACAGAAATCTTCTAGAATGGAGCCTAAATCCAGAGTACTTGGGTTCCTTCTGTTCTGGACCGCACTGGCACAGAGAGCCAGCAACTCCCAGGAGAACCCTGCTCCTCCTGGACCCCAGGGCACTACATTGGTACAGGCTGGGCTGGGATGAGTTCACTAAATGAGACAGTGGACTCATGGGGCAAACTCTGCTCTTGATTAGTCTGGCCCACCTTAGTGATATCATTTTCTTCTAGCCTTTTGCTGGCTGTTGATGAGCCGCCTTCCAAAGAATGGCAAAACAAGTGTTTCAATGCCAGCCACAATGCCATAAAAAATGACAGCTCAGAGGACACCTTTAATGTTCTTGAACTGCATTACAGATACGATTTTGATAATCTGATGAATAAATATTTTGGGTCAAATTTAGTCTATTTCCAGCTCTTTTAGTCATGATTGGGTTTTTGTTCCCACACCGCTAATTTGCAAGGAGAACAAGAAATCAAGACAGACCTAATGATTCCAATTAAGCATCTTATATTTTTGCATTTTTAAAAAAATCCATTAAATTTTCACTGAAATGTTTTAAGGTTAAAAGATTACCTCTGAACCCCAAGGAAATCAAGCTTCCTGTGCCTGCCTGTCATTTACTGGAGTGGTTACTTATCTGTCAATATTTCTTCCTTTTTTTCAAGTCCCAGGCCTACTTGATCTTGTCCATTTGGCACTGCTGGAGGAATAACAAGTTTCTTCCCATCATGCACCATTCTGGGATACATCATGACAGAGAAATCTCAAAGCCCAGGTCAATTATAACAGAAGATGTGTAGCACCTCTGCCCCCACAGTGTCTTCTGGGGATCCACTTGGCAAAATGATATAAAACTATTTCCGAAGACTTCCCATGATCCGGCGCTACTTAGAGCTAAGTCACCAGCAAAATGTAAGGCAATATGCATATGCACTGCCACTTGCCTTCCCCCTTGTTTGTCAGAGCCAACTAACATTATGTGTGAGGGGAGGGGGCTGAGGCTGGCAGATTCCTCACTGTACAGTAATTAGTTTTTAATTAGAATTCATTGAATACAGATGGATGCCTTCCATACTTTCTCCCACTGATGATTTTAATATTCCCCTGTCAGGTATTATGAGGCACTAGCTGACAGTGAGTTACATGAAGTAATCCTGTAGCTGGTAGCGGCTTACATAAAGTAACCAACTTAACCATTTGTCTTAGATAAAATATGATCTCCATCCTCACTTTTTCTGTGGAGTCTGTCACTGGCGTGCTGATGTAGTGTTTGTTTACTCTCATTCCTGCAGGAGAAAATATCATAGTTCATGTATCAAATTACTGTAACTGACTGGAGCATTTTTATTTAAAATAATGTGCAGTGATGTATTTCCATAGTGTCGTTGATGTATTTTCAGGATTTCTAATTTTTGCAAGTATATAATCTGAATATCATTTATCTGAGTGTGTAGTTGTAAAATGTATGGTAATATCTGATCTCATTATAAAAATCAGCACTTATGAATGGAATAGAGTAACTAAATCTGAAACTGACTGGATATTTGCTGTATTTTGATAGAAATAAGAAAGAATTTCAGGTTTTTTCTTTTTGCTGCAGGGCCTCTAAACACAATCTGACATGTGATGTATTTTTGAAGTCAAAGTTAATAATTCTCTTTACATAAAAAATAAATACCCCCTATTGAATACACACTCTAAAATTAGAATTGCATATTTCTGAGTAATATACCTAAGGAAAGTGATTTATTCTAATGCAATAATGGCATAGATTTACAAAACTTGAGTGATACAATGTTTCTCGTTATGGTTGTAAAATATTTGTTGCCACTGTGGGATTTTCTAGATCATTATTTTAAAAAAGGAAAAACCCACTTTGACAGATGAACTGGGGCCATTCTGAGCAAATCACAGATACTTCATATAACAAGGCCTCCAAAGAGGGGAGCACAGACTTATTACTATGGCAACCCAGATCAAAACACTATTTTAGTGGAGAGTTTCCAGTTTTACAATGCAATGATGATTGTTTATAGTACCATTGAAACCAGATCCAGCAAAGGTTCAAGAAATGAGCTGACAAGAGGAAAATCATTATAGATAAACTGGGGATACTTGAATGACATATTGTGGAATCTGCTATTATGTGATCAAATGATGAAATCGTTACACAAACATAGATAAATAATGGAAGATGATACAGTCTGATAGACCATATTTTGTTAGTAGTGTTATATTGTGTGTCTGGAAGATAATTATTGGTTCGAAGTTGCAAAATACAAAAGTAGATTTAATAATAGAAATTACTTAACTTGGAAAAACCTCTGTGTATTAATTCTCCCTAATAATTTTTAAGATTTTAGTTCTGCAAATGTTTTCCTTCCCAAATTATTTAGTAATGTCTACATAATAACAAACATAACCTACACCTGGCATTTAGACAGCACCTCTGGTGGGATGCTTTTTATCTGAAAGTGCATCAGATGGCACAAGGGCTGGATAACACATGTTTAATCCCATAATAACTTTGATATCAGATAATCAGTGCTTAAAGACTGTTAATCCTACAGCAATGAATGCCGTCAAACCTCTCTCATGTCTGCAGTGGCAGGACAAGGGGATTTTTTGTGGCAATAGCCTAGGAACAGCTCTGGGCTTCTTCTAGCTGGTTTCTGCATTATATGTGCTGGCCCAGGGAAGGAAGTTGTTTATTAACTTTCTTCCTTGCTTTAAAGGTCCTACTGTTTTCAGTGTAGGAGCCACAGGAGTCTAGGAGCACTGATCTGTTCTCTGCTGAGGACTATCTCTCAACAGAAGAGCCATAGATGAGATTAGTAGTTCTGGCTTCCTCCCAGGTTCATGCCATCCTTCACCTCAAGATCTTGAGCAAATCATGACCATTTCCCTTACCAACCTTCTTGCTAGCCCCACTTCTCCTTAACTTTATCAAGTTAATTCTTAAAAACCTGAGCTCACCTGTCCATGTAACCAGAGCAATGTGATTAAAGCCTTTGTTCCCACAGCAGGAACAGAGAAAGCTCCTAGTGACTTCTCTAGAGGCTGAAGAAGCAGCCCCTATGCAGGCTGAGAAGAGACAGAAAAGTTCCCAATCTGAGAAGCAAAGTTGAAAAGAAGAAAGGTGGATGAAGACTGACCCCAGCAAATTTCCTATGCCTGGAAAAAATCTGATTGTGCCTGACCATGCCCCAGGCACAGGACTTTCCTCTGCAAGAAGCAGCTTGCTTTGATGTTTCTCTCAGTGAGACCGCTTCATGGAGCAGCTCTGACAGCAGCAGGGCCCCAGGACTATCTGGGACATGGTCTTACCTCTCCATCCCTAAAATAGTTTTCTCTATGGGATCCCCAAGGTGAAAATGTTTGTGAGCTCAGGGCAGTTTTATTCCCTGAAAGAAATAGGAGATTTACTTACAGAAGCCTTTAAACATTGGACTGAAAGTACAAAGTGGCTGAAATGTTTTCAGAATGGTGATTTACTACATCGTTTGTATATTATTGTGAGTGGAGAGAATTTGGCTCTTCATGGAAGTTTGAAGCAAAATTTTGCCTTACATTTGGTATTTCAGATGATACAGAGAAAGCATTTTCTGGTGTAGTCATACTTGGACCGGAATACAAAACATGTCCTTTAGTAAACTGTGAAGCTTTAACTTGTTCAAATGACACTTACCCAACAAATCATTTTGAACTTGGAGGCATTAGAGAGGTCACATTTTTACGCAGCTGATCTGCTGCTGAACAATCTTTTTTTAGGCATTAAGAACACCCAGGCTTTTTTCAACACCAAATATCATGCCTCATCCATGAATTACATTTTCCTGAGTTTATTATGACCATTTCAAGGAAAATTAAGCCACTCCATTAACATCTGAGACAGGAGCACCCTTCAAAAATCCAATCCAGTGGAGCAGTTGATGGTATTTATTGCTCTTCCCTAATGCACTTGTATTTTCTCTGCCATGTGAGGACTATTGAGACATCATCATACAGGTATCAGGAGTATATTCTTTGTCTTAACTCCTAAGAGATGACACTGACACATACTTAATCATGGAGCAATTATAATCTAAAAGGCTTCCCAGAATACAGATTGAGTCCCTGAGTGAGTATAGGAAAGCAGTGAGTGTTTTCCACTGACTCCAGTATGCCCATACACTCTTGTCTTTTCTATCTAACCTCACAAACATCTGTCTTCAGCCAAGGAACAGCAACAATGATGTCAACATCTATTCAGCCAAGTACAGCACTGATGTTAAAGTTCTCCAAGATCACTGATGTTCTACATTATTAATCAAGAGTCTCGGAAATAATTCTTCTGCTGACAGACTATAAAATGCTTCGTGTCTTCAAAGTATCCTCAGTGCCCAGTCATACACCATGAAGCACGGATGAAGGCTACTGGGTTGAGATTCAACTGATGAGGACTCTGCTAGTCACTTGGAGGTCATAAGCATCTGAACAGAAATGGCCAAGGTCACTGCATGTCCCTCATTGGCCCTTGTTTTTGGCATTTATTCTAAAATGTCCTTATTTAACATGAGTCTCCGGGAGTTCGTGTTAACAATAATGGGAAAGGACATTTCTTCCTTTTATTCATCTTTGGTCACCAATATTTACTTCTGTTAATCCATCTTACCTGGTTGCCCTTTGTGGTGGATGTCCTGTGAGGCCAATGGTAGGCAACATCTGAAAACTGTGGACACGTGCTTCCTCAATGCTACTTCTTCTAGTGCTTACCACAGCTCTGCTCTACAGAGATTATGGATTATGCTGAGGTTAGGGAAACCAGAGAGATGATTTCTGTCTTCCTGTGAGAATTCTTGATGGCTGAGATAACTGAGACAGTAAAAATGCCAGTCTTCTCATTTAATAAAATTACATACACTATCACAGACTTTTTTTTACCTTAGGTCTTGCTCAGTCTGACACTTCCACTCTCTTGGTCTTCAAGCTCCCTGTCAGATCACTATGTGAGGCCTTTGGTGGGTGTGGGATGGTAAATGACCTGAGCCTGAATTTTTCTAAATCAGTTTGAAAAATCTGAAAAAATTAGGTGAGCTCACCATTTTGATATTAAAAAGACACAATCTTCAAGGATAAAAGTAAACAAACACCCACCACCCCAATGATGACAGTTGCATAAAACCCCTCATAGGCTGGGCAAAGAAGCAATATGAAAATGCTGAATATGAAGATAAGTATATGAAAGAGAAGTAGAACAACCCTCTGGCTCAGAAATTTCTTACTTCTCTTCTTGGTCATTTTCTTCAGCTCTGTCTCTCAACAACAACTTGTAGCAGTCACAATGGCTTTAGCATTTAATCTCCAGCCCAGGAGTAAATAAGACTTCTGTTTAAAAGCCACTTCCTGACACAAAATAACTCATAAATTTGAAATTCAAACCAGCTCCTAAATTTCAGAGAACTGCCAAGTGAAAATGCTTCTGTGAGGCACAACAGTGGCTCTGGGGAAGACTGTCTCCAAGGAAGACCAGCACAGAGTCAGGCTTGCGTGGGTTTCTCTCTCCATCACTCTTTTATGCTGATCACCACCATGCGTAGAGGTCACCGCAGCTTTAGTCCTACCCAGCTCCCTTGCTGCAGGATAAATCCTCTCTATCTCATCTATCAGCTTTGTGTAAGTGCGTGCTCCATCCAGCTCTCTGTACTGTTTATATCAACAAGCACTGTCAGGTTAAAAAATGGATGACTTACTTCCCTAAGTGATCTGAAGAATTCAATGCCACAGAAACATGTTTAATGCCGGATAACCAGCCACCTTTCCCAAGTGAATTTTTAATGGCTGGGGCTGCCTTCCGTAGTGCACTAACCAGAAGGAGCTGTGATTAAGCCCCACACTCCGTGATTTCCATCCAAATTTTCCGCTCAGTGGTGACAAAATCTTATGTAGTTTTCACTAAACTCTCTTCCAATTTCCCACTGGCTTTTAGTATGTGCAGATAATTCAGAATAAAGCCCCTTGTCACAGTAATATGTATTCTAGCGTAGCACGGAGGAGCTGTTTCACCATGTAAAAGCCATATTGCCAAGCTGTATAATGCTTTACCTGTCACCATGCCAGGAAACATTTAACAAGGAAGGAAAACAAGGAGAGCGCGTGTGTTGCCAGCTATTCAATATAGGCTATTTACTATTAAACTGTGGAAAGGTGATAGAGTTTAAATGCACCCTTATTTTCTCCTGTTACTGGTAGCAAAAAGCTGAAAGGTTTTGCCTTGTTGACCTACCGTTCAGTGCTGCTAATTTGGACCTGGACTATCTCACTAGGTCTTTATGGTTCACTGGTCTTTTCAGAGCCTCAAGGGAGGTTTTTATTTGTTTGCTTGTTTTCAAAAGGTTTATACCACCCCAGAAAGTGAGGTTTTGGCCAAGTGACCAGTTTCAGTTTCTATGAGAAAGGGTGGCCCAGACTGCCTGAGTCCACTGATTGCCTGGATGTGTAGGGACAAGGCTCAGTCTTATGTAAGGAATAGGCACAACCTTTTAGGTACAAGTGTCTTGCCATTGTAATGCTTTCATCACCTTGCAGGCTCAAAACCCTGAAATTCCTACTGATGCTCCCAATGCAACAAGTGGTGCCTTTGAACAGCACTAATACTCGCCACCAGAGAAATACTGGAAAATAAGGGGCAGTCTAACTCTTCCCTTTTGGGGGATGCCCAACTGTGTCACACTTCAGTTCTGCTTCCTGCTCCAGGGGCTGTCTGTGCAGTTCACAAGAAGCACTAGTTCAGTGACAGCTGTGGAGCTGGGGCTGTAGGACATGTCCTTCCTTTAGGTAAGTGGAAAAAACAGCAGACTGCTGAGTACATAGTCCTGGCATCTAGTAAATAGATCTTTGTCTTCCTTCCTAGAAAGTGGAGTGGCTTCAGTGGAAAGGATCAGACATGTTTTCTGCACAGCCCTGCTCTGGACAGCCCGTAGTCTGCAGAAGGGCAGAGGTCTGCCTTCAGGTTCCCACAGGCAGAAGAGGGGACAAACTCACAAGTCCTGCCTTTCAGCAATATTTGGCATAAAGCACCACCTGATAAGCCTTAGTAAGTTGCTGTGTAGTTAAGATGTGACATTATGAGTACTTGTAGTTTGTACGACTCAGTGCTTTTATTGTTTTAATTGTTTGGTTTCTATATGGTTGCTCTGTGCTGTTGTTGGAATGCTGTTATAGTGTACTTTTACAGTAAAAGTTCGGATCATGGATGCAGAGTAGTGAAAGAGTAGCTCATAGAGAGGGCCTCTGCCAGGCTTTGTCTTCCTGAAGTGTGGAGCTGTGTACATCACTTCAAAATGTCTTGGAGTCTGATTTAAGTGCTGCACTGAAACCCAGAGAGACAAATGATTTTTGCAAAAACAAGGTTGATGAGTGTTTTGCAACAGGCTTGTTATAAAGTGATCTACTGTGATCAGGTGTGTTCTTCTGTCACTTGAGCACGTGTCAGTATAATACAGTTTGAATTCAGGACACAAGGGGATAGAGGTGCCCTCCATTTACAGTTGTTTCCATGTAGGAACCTTGAGCTACAGGGAGGAAAACCTGAGCTAGGCAAGATATTATACTCTGAGCGAGACCCCGTGAGGACCTTATAGTGCTTAAAATATGGGTGAACATTGCAAAGTGTGGCTACACAGCAATCCTGGGCCTCTCTATAGAGGCTTCATTGGGGATCAGGGGAGAATAAGGCTGCCCTGAATTACACGAGCTGTGAGGAAAGATGGCAAGGCTGGTGCTGAGGGCTGTACCAAGGCTCTCCCTTCAACTGATGCCCCTGGGGCATAAGGACACCTCAAGCCACAAATTTGACTGATCCTTCCTTTCTCTCTAAGTGCTTTGAAAAGTATGTTTCAAAGTGGAAACAAAAGACACAAATGCAATCAGCAGGTCCATCCTGCCCAAGTGGTGCTATCCAGCTAACCCTGGCAGTCATTTTATTGGTCTTCTCTTGACTGGCCTCTAAGTCTCCCCACCTGGTGCTCCAGTGCTAATTGGTACAATTAGCCTCTCCCTTCCTAGGCTAATTGTTAATGACTGTCTCACCATCCTCATGGGGACCAGAAGAAATACACACAAGGGGGAGGGCTGCAACCATGGAGACACCAAAGGCAAAGTGGAGAGCTGGGATTGCCTGGTTTGCTGCTCTCCATTCCTCTCATGTTCACTCACACAAAGCACGTAACTCTTTCTCTGGGCAGCATATAACATTTCTCTGGATCATACAACCAATAAAGTAACAGGGCTCTTCAGCATCAGGGAGCCAGTCATAGGATCTGTAGGGCCCTTCGTGGCATTCAAGCACTTGGCCTGATAATGTGCACAAGGTAAAACTCCTCAACTGTCTGCCCAAAGTCTTTGTAAGACACATTTTATGCAAGCATCTGTCTGGAGAATATTGCTGCAAGTTGCTCAGAGACTTGAAAAGTTAATATCCATATTGTTTAAAAGGAGATGGGAACATAAGCCCTATTGGCTCCTCAGAAGAATAGTGTGATCTATATAAAAAAAATACGTGCTACATGTTTAATATTAATATAAGTATTTGTTTGTGATGGCTTCAGATGGCAGGTTGTCCTCTGTTGTCCTCAGCAGAGAGCGTGTCTTGGTCAAAAGAATTTTATTAGAATTAGAGAATAGATTTATAAAAGAAAATATTGAAACTATCTTTTCATACTGGGACCTGATAGTAATTAGTTAGTACCTTTGCTTTTTAAAAAATATATTAATTAGGCGTACAAATTACACTACTGCTCCTAAATAGCCTTCTCGCCGCCTGGCATTAATGTAGCTGGGATGAAGCTGACCACCAGACCTCTGATGACATGTGCAGCATCCCCAGCTCTCAGCAGGGGGCTTGGGGCCATAAACTGAACTCTTGGGACACGGCAAGATCTGCACACTGGTGCCGGGGTAGCTGCAGGGTTTTGTCACTGTATGCTTTGCTTGCATAGAGGTACTATTGTTGGAACCTTATGAGGTACTGTTAACTGCCTCCAAATGGTGCTCATTGCATGCGTGGGTGCAAGGTGACAATATACAAGCAGACCTGCCAACAGCAGAGCTCAGCTATTTTCTCTCCAGTGTAAGTAACATTTATGCAGTAAAGTTTCAGAGTCCTGATTTAAAAACAGCTCTGTGGCCAGACTTGGGGGGACAAAAAGGAGTAGATAACCATAATCTCGCTATGGGTAAATCATGTGTTAGCTAACCTGGCTGTAATCAGTGGGTGAGGATTGAGGAAGTGTGTTCAGGGATCTGACTTTCCAAATACATGGATCCAGAGAAGGGCTGAGGAGCTTTCATCTGTGTGTGTGTGTAGCTCTTACCATGTTGACGAGTGAAGCCAACTGAGCAGAAGAACAGAGTCAACTCAGTGGAAGATCAAGCTAAACCCGAGTGGCACTAGAGCCAGTGTCATGTACTCTTAGGAGCTCTTAGGAGCTTTGCCTGCATGGAAATGATTTTGTGTTGGTTTGACCTACAGTATAACACCTTGCCCCATGGCTTAGCCAGGGAAAGGAAGGAGTAGAGAGGGAGTCCCTGACAATTTGAACTTGTCAACTTGGAGATCAAACCTCTGTAGATGATGCCATGCAGGCCAGTAAATAGGTACTCTGTTATTGTGTGGATACTTAGCATATCACTTAGAGGCAAATGGAAAGCTGTTCAGGGCAGAAACGGCGGGCTTATTGCTTTAAATTTTCAAAAATACTACTGAATGTAAACTCTTTATGTTCAGATAAGAAAAGCTATGGGAATTAGACAGAAAAGAGATATCTGTGAAGATGATTTTATGGACTAACCCTGAAAGAAAGAACACCTGTGGATGAGGGCAACATGAAGATATTTGCTGTTGTTGAGATCACATATGTGAAGGCAGAAGGCAAGCCTCTGTCAAGCCTGATATGTGGCTAGTGTTTTCCAAGAGTTACCGCATTTTCCTAGTGAAATTACCTATTTGAGACCAGGCAGTGTTTCTTTCAAGCTATGTAACATCTTGCACTATCCCAGCTTCTTCAAGTTTTTTTCAGGTTTGAGCTCAGTTTTTCCAAGCCATGTTCATTTTGTAAAGCTATTCATATATCCAGGCATAGGGATGTAGATCAAGATATAATTTGTGGATAGACACTGACATTTAGAAAAAAACTGCCAGATCAGGAAAACATCTGCCATGAACAAAGGTTTAAGGAACTATTCTTATCTCATAAAGTAGATGGATGGTGCAGGGCACTTCACTGGCTTTCCCGTGAACTTTACACTGCGCTGATTTTGTGGGGAAGGCTATGTGGTGAGGGGGGCAGAGGTTGGCACAAACAACCTGAAGCAAGAAGGAGGTAGGTTGGGCCACTGAAGCACTCAGTGCCCTTGAGTAAGTGGCTTGACTTGCTCGTTCCTTAGGGTGACCTTGGACAAGGCTCTTAAATTCCTTTTCTTCAGTCAACCCAGCTGGCAAATTTGTTTGGGGGTGAAGAAACACCAAAATGACATTGAAAAGCAAGCTGTGCCCCTGCATTGCCCTTTCCAGGGTAAACAAATCATACCCCAGCATCCCTCCCAGCCCAACATTGGGGGTTTTCAGTGTGTCCTTTGTGGAGCCCTGTGGAAAAGCTTGGATGCAACATGAACTACACAAATGGTACTATTGCATATTCAAATATAGTGCAATGCTTGTTCATCTCTCAAAATGTGTGTACAGTACTGATCACTGTATTATCTGTGGGCTTTCTGCTAATTAGCAATGCAAATATAGAAAGATTCTTCTCCTTCTCTCCTTTTCCATAACCAGACAAAAATTCACTACCTTTTTCTTCCGTTACTTTTTCCATAATAAAAAAAAAATACACTAGACATAATAAATCAGTGTATTCAGCATCTAGTAGAAAGATAATATTGTAAGCGTGAGAGATGGTTTTCCTGAAAAAGGACAGTCTTATTCATTGGCTAACGGAAAGCATTAGTTTTATAGTTCAGGGTAGAAAGAGACATAATTCTGGTTGTATTGTTTCTTCTGGCAGGGAATAAACTCTCTCTCTTTTTTTATACCTAGAGGTGAGTTTTTACTCTTTCTCTTTGAATTACACTGGTGGTCATCAGAGTGGTGGTGGAACAAGGGTGTGATGTTGCTGGAATACTTCAGATGTAGTTGCTCAAAGCACTGCCACTATAATTCAAAGTGAAGAGAGTAAAACTTACAGCAGGCGCTCCAAAATGGAGGACACCAAGGTCTTTGTTTACTGTCCTTGTCCTCCTTCCCTTTGGGCAAGAGCCAGCGTCTGACATCTGCGTTGCTAGGTACATGGAGTTACCGAAGCCAATTACACACCGCTGCAACATGCAAGCCAGCTGCACGCGCAGGACAAGCATGAGGGAATGGGGAGGAGAGGACCAGGCAAGAAGAGGTGCCCTTGGTGCTGTGTGGGGACATGCAGGGTCACTGGCCAGTGTGGGGTGCAGGGACTGCTCCTTGCTAAGGATAGCTCTCATCAAGACCAGCGGACTCATTTAGGAGATAAAAAAGATTTGAAGACACCTGGTACAGACAGAGTTGCAGAGCTGTAGACAGTGGTGCTTCACTGCCAAAAAGCTAGTTGGGGTGAAAAGATGTGAGTTTGTTTCCATGCTTTTTTCACCCCTAACCTCATTCTGCACCTTTTGCAAAATATTTACGCAGATGTATCTTTTTATAAACCTTATCATATGTCACAAAATTATACTATGCCTATATTCCTAGTGGGTTGGATATTTATATATGAGAGATCTGGGTCAAAATCAGGGCTATCAAAATCCAAGGTTTTCAAGACATTTGAGCATTTGCAATGCTGTCATTCCAGCTCCCCTTTGTGTTTGTTTCTAGAAGGGATTCTGTGGAGAGTCTTACGGGTTTTTGTGACTATACCCAAATACATCATTATTCCAAAAAATTACTCAATCCTTTTCCTTTATGCACCAAATAAAGTGTGAATGTTCTCCTTGTGGAGCTGAATGCATGCACCTGGCAAGGACACATCCCAACATGTAAAAGTAGTGACCTGATCATGTGTAGAGCTCTTTCGAACAGCTGAGCCTAGAACTCCCTTCTATTAGTTTTCTTCAAATGGAACCAGATCCGATTGCTGGCCTAAGCTGTGTTGTGGGACACCTGAGTGGAGAGGAAACGTCTTCCTCTACCTTATGCTTAACACAGCTCCTGTCTGAACAGTGAACAAACCAGTTCTGTCCCAGTGATACCTCCATAGATGAGTCTATTTGTAATTTAAGAGAATTACCTCTCTGGCCACATATTAATGTAATGGCCCTTAGCAGCATATAGTCGACAGTGTGTGTGTATATGCAGAACTTTCTTCCAGTCAGATGTTCCCCTGGCTTTTTTTAAAGGCACTTTTTAAGGGAGAAAAACCCCAACTTTTCTTTAAGGATTACCTGAATCTCTCTGTAATTTATGGCAGCCCCTTGACACTGGAAGAAACTGCATCACATCCATGAAAAAAACCAACCTCGTGGTAAGAGTGAGATTAGACATAAACTTGTAAGCTCTGCTTATAATGTGGAGCAACAATACATGAATATACTGTTCTGCTGCTGCTACTCTGGAGAAAGAATGAGGGTAAAACGTGTGAGAGAGACACAGTTAAATTACTCACTATTAGCCCCTACAGTGTGCTTCCAACCTGCATTGATATATATATACAGAGAAAGCAAGAATGTCACAGTTAAATTTTTTTTACTAGTATAATGAGGAAAGAGACCAACAGAAGAAGTTCCCTTGGCTAATTTTCTAGCCAGCAGCCACTGCAATGTTCCCACTAGGAGAGACTGAAGAAGTTAGAGAGTGATATAATAAATAATGACTGGCTCTGCTGGTAAGGAGAAATTATCACTGTGCTTGGGGGATCTAAGTATGTGCTCACCCAAGATATGGGGAGGGGGAGGAGGCCGGCAGCACTCTGTTGTGTCTTGAGAAGAACATTCAGCAATGTTTGAATTAAAAAGGATTTCAGCCACTGCTTTGTCTGCTAAGCTGGGGATGGGAAGGGCTGGATGGAGTGGTTCTGGATGAGATGCATGAAAAGATGTCAAAGGAGTTTCCAATCTAAGCTCTTGGTTTAAATCTGCTCCCTAAAATGAAGGTGTAAAACAAAGGTAGACTAACAGCCAGGACCAAGGATGTGAAGTCGCACTGGCTTCTCAAGGGAGCCATGGTAGGTCCAGGCACAGCCCATGGTTGGTCCAGGCACAGCCCATGGTAGGTCCTACCCTTGGTGGGCTGCTTGCACTCTAGCAGACAGCTGAACAGTCTCAGGCCATGGAGAAGTCACCTCTTGGAGGAAGGGCAAGCAGGGGCCGAGGAGACTGTGTTCAGCTTGAGATCTCACCATGTCTAGGATTAAAGTTGTGCTGCTGGGATCCATGAGCTGTTCTTGTGGGAAGTAACACCAAAAGGGTTCAACTCTAGCTTTAATTTCTCCTCAGGCATAAAAATTAGCAACATTAAAAAAAAAAAAAAATCTGAAAAGCCTTTTTTTTTCTTTAGCATAGATTAAAAGGGAGAGCAAACCAAGATAAAGTCACATCAGTAGAGCTGAATGCTATGTGTGTGTGCCTGTGTGTTTCTATTCAAAGCCCTGTCTTGCAATGTGGCACTTGGCCCTGCAGGCAGGCATAGTCCTTGGAAACAAAGGTGCAGTTCAGAGAAAAGGTCTCTTACAGGGAAGAAAAGAAGTGTTATGGCTTAGCCAAACACAAGTTATTAGGCTTGGCATAGAACACTTGGGTAAGATGCGATGGTCTGTGATGCAGACAATGTCAGTTCAGATGGTCAAATGGTTCTGCCTCCCCTTAGGTTCTATTAATTAAACTATGTGGAAAAAGTCACAGGAGCTTTGCTTGTTAAAATCTCTTGACCTTCAATGGCAAAAGAGTGAGATCAGCTATAGTTGTGAGATTTGTGTTATTTTAACAAAAAATCTCCTTAGAAAGGCCTGGAGAATTTTGCAGCCATCTAACCTGAATTAGATTCCTGGCTCAGGCTTGGATTGCAGGCACTAGTTTAAACCCCATAGCTAAACAAGGCCTCCTTTCCCATTTCCAAAAATAGTATGCTGCTTGCTATATTTTGCCACATGTGCTGTTTCATATACAGAAATAAATAATCTGGGGTTTAGTATGATTTAGGTCATTTAAATGAAAGCTACTTTCACATAAAGATTGAATATTCTGCTTCATAGACTACATTTCAAGCTTTTTTCACAAAAGAAAAACAGCACCCTTCTTTTTGTGCTCCAGCATCATGAAAATTTGCATGGTGAGATGCATGTCTCACCACATACTGACTGCAAATTGTATTTGAAATGGAAAGTATCAATTAAATAAGCCTTTCTGAACTGCCTCGTGACAGCTGCCATGCTGCTGAATGTTGATGGCACTTGTGATATCAACAGCTTTGGGCCCTTGCACTGGAGATTGTAAAACACTTTCAAGCCATTTAAATACTGGTTTAACAAGCAGATTAAGATCATAATTTCAGTCATTAAAGACAGAAATGTTCACTGGGGAAGCCTTTTCTCCATGAGCACACCCAGTATCATCTACACTGGTGCTGGTTTTGTTCAATGGTTTCAAAACCCCACAGTAGCCAATGGATGGGCAAAAGGAAATTGATGTGCTTGGTCAGTGGGAGGCTGGGCTGAACATTCAGGCAAAATCACCCTAGGAGTCCAGGGATGGTTTGAGGGTCTGAAGACTGAGAAGGATTCCTCTGGAGGAGGCCCTTGCTGGTCTAGCCAGGGTGCTTGCCCTGGTTGGGGAAGCAGGGCTGCTCCCCATCAGTTCAGCCTCAGCACAACAGGCATCACGAGGCAAGGCTGGACATATGGAAAATTTGAATGTCTTTTAAAATTAAGCCAGTTTTCTTTACAAAATGCCCATTTGCTTAAGCCAGTTTTTCTTCTGGATGAACGTGGTGGGTTTGAATGAAGCTTTTTTTCCATGTTGCCGTTCCTGGGCTGAAGTGAAAGACCGCAGACATGCCAGGGGAGAGAATTCAACCGGGGCTCTCAGCATCCCTGGAAGACAGTGTGCCTGTGCAGCTGCTGGCTATTGTGCGGTAGGGTTGTTGACCAGTGGGGTTGTTTTGTTTTGGTTTTGCTCAGTTTATAAAATCTTGTATTCAGTCAAAATTAAAATATTTTTCTTTTAATTCTTTAAGATCTTCCAAAAGCAGGTAGAGGCATCCTTGTTACCAGAGAAGCTGCAACCCACAGTGATGGTGAGGTGTTGTTAGTGTGTTTGGTACACAAGAAAAGAAGTAATTTAGCAAAACCAAAAATTCCTCCACTAACAACTGAACCATCACCTTAACAATATCCCCATTTCTCAGCACAAATTTTCAGTTTCCACATCCCTTTGCCATCCTTGCATGAAAATAATCCTGTGTAGATGTGAGGCATGGTCTGGTGTGCCTATACCAACACACAGAACATGTACAATCCAGCTCCTGCAAAGTCTCAGAGAAAACATGACCTGGGTATTGCTTTTATGAATAGCAGATGTACTGCATTTTTAATATGAGCAGTGTGCCTGATCATGTCTAGTGTACAGTACTTAGGTTAACAATATAAACTAGATGCTGAGAAATACAGCTATTGTAATCTTTTCATTATTTATCCATTTTAATCTCTCTCTATTAGAAGACTATATAATTTATTATTTATTTCTGCAATGAATAATATAACTAAGATCTCTTTATATATTTTTATTTGAAAATTCTGTTTTAAAGCACTCTGTTGGATAACATCAGCTGTATTTTCCTTTTTTTGATAATAAAAGGGAAAATAATATGCTAAGCTTTTGTACCAGAATGCATATCAGAATGCCCTTAATGCAGTGGTGTGCCTGGCACTCCAGAGACTTGAAAGCTGCTTCAGCTGTGCACTGAAACCTTGGAGTTGTATGGCTCAGCACCAAAGATCTGAATACTCACACTAATTTTTTTTATTTCTGTGCTTTTAAAATCTTGTTTTAAATTTCTTCTCCTCTTTGATCCTATCCAGAATGTGCCCCATAAAACTGTTGTTGCTGTTATCAGAGCTGCTCATTTTGCCAATAGATTTTAAATGATGACTGGGCATGGACCTTAACACTGCAACCTGGAATAGGCAAAATCCCAGATGGGGAAGGGGTGAGTAAGAGATATTCTGGTCAGCAAAATGTGATCCAGGAATCATGGCTTCTGCAAACAAGCAGTCTTAAGACCCTATCTCAAACTCTGGAGAGCTTCCCAAAATGTCTAATGTTCAGGGGTTTGCTCCCCAGTGAGAGTGAAAGAGTCTGGATGCAGATAGCTTTCGAAATGAAACCACCTCTTTTGAAGATGCAAATTGCTAAATATCAATAATCCTATTCTGAGGATCTCCTAAAACAAAATCACAACAACTTTTTTGGGAATGACAGATGAAAATAAAAGGGGCTGCCTCCATCAGTTTGTTTCTTTAAAGGAAGTGGGTAAAGGGGCAATGCAGAAAGATAAGGACAGGAAAATGTCACCCAAGTCTCAGTCCTGGGAGACATACTTCTTGAATGGCCTACTTCTGGCAGGCCTTTGCTAAAATCCTGGCTGCCATGGAAGAGACAGGTCCCTGTGCTGCCCACTGCACTGAGCTGCCATCAGCCTGCACTCTCCAGGAGAACTTGACTGATTTTAGGGTGCCTAACTCAACTCCCCACAAAAGGTGGCAAGCTTAAAGCCTGCTCCAAATCTTGTCCTTCTCTCTTTTAATGGTTGCCATCACTCCCACAGGTGTTTATCCCTCTGGAAAAACAGAGCTGAATAAAAGAAACGGACAATTCTGGTCCCATGGGATTTATTTAGTGATTTAAAGATTGATGCAACCTATTAAATATGAGCCTTGTTGTTCTGGAGACATGATTACCAAATTAATTTGGTGTACAGTTAGGTTAGCTCCCTGCCTTTCAAAATTCCATGGTTGATCATGAAGAGCCAGCATTGGTCCATCTTAATTCAGGATTAAAATTCTTCAGGACATACTGGTTCAACCTCACTGGGGTCTCCCTGCTGCCCTCCCTCCCTTGCAACTCGCAGCAGCATCTACAGTAATGGAGAACAGCTGTATAGTTTATGCAAAAGCCAAGAGGTTTGGGCACCAAGAAAGCAACTCTCCTCACTCCCTGCCTTATGGAAGGGAAGACATTGTGCCCATGGATGTAGGGCCCTAGGGTGGTTTTAAATTAACTGAAGACTTCTGCGTGAAGTTTGGCTGCAAGAACAGTGTGGTAAAACACATATTACCACTTTCCTACATTATAGTTAATCACTATTTTCTAGAATAGTTAAACTGCCATCCCCTCCCAGAGAATAATTACTGCTATTTAATTGTATTTATAATTTAGTATATACCTGAAAAATATGCTATAAAATATCAGGGGGGTTCCCTTTAATACTGGTGTTCCATTTACAAACTGTCACATTTATAATGCGTCTTTAATCTTCTGTGGTCTGCTAGAATTTTATATTAAAGTCTGCTTTGTGCTTTAAATATTAAAGATTCTGCAGTACTTCAAAAGGTGATAATGCCTGATGCTCTGGTGGTGCTTAAATCTCAACAGCTAAATATATTGAGGAATGTTCGGTGGCTCTGGCTTAATTAAACATGTATGTGTATTTTCAAATGCAATCTTTTTCTGCTTGTTAGGTTTTTGACAAACCTCCAAACAGGTCCAGGTGGAACAAAGCATGTAAACAAGCTTGTGAATGCAAGCTTTAAACACTTAAATTAGCACCTTCTTACAATTAATATGCAAACCCTGGGATCTCTGTTATTGATAATGCCATTTAATATTATTTGCAGCTGAGCCTTATATTCTAGCCTTTTCATTTTTCTAAACCATGTCCACTTTAATTATGTGAAAATGTACTGTTAGGGACTAGTCATCCAATGAGACCCTATTTGCTACAAGAAACTTATTCTTACGCTGTGCAATATAGTATAAATTACAAGGCCATAATAGCGTTTCAGTACACCATTTGCTTTACAGTATTTAATGGTCTAATTTAGCACATACAGACAAATCTGAAACCATTGAGGTATGCACATAGGTTAACACATAGTCTTTTTATTGTTTTCATTTCTTGTTCCCCACCCCCCAAGGATCTTGTCCTAGACTGGATTGTGAGTGCTACAGGGGAGGCAGACTCTCCTCGGTAGGAAGTGGGCACCATACCCACTGCTGGGGCTCTGCTCAGAGCCAGGGCAGGATGTGAACCCCTCTCAGCACCCTGCTGCCAAGTGATGCATTTATTAGGAGCAGACATTTTTTTTATGCAAGTGAAATTGTTCTGACTGCAGCATCTCCTCTTGCAAGTTTCTAGCAACAGAAGAATGTTTCAGAAGGGTTTTGTTATTTCCAAAATAACAGGAGGGCAAAGCTCAGAAGCCCCAAAACATGCAGAGATTATGCCCCACCGCTAATCTGTTCATGCAGACAGAGTCATTGGCAGACCCGCTGATCTGACTACTTTTGCCTAGCTAGAGTAATTGATGCAGTCACAGATAGGGTGTGTAACTAAGGTCTCATGTTAATGACGTGCTGCTTTTGCTACCTTAAAATTAGTCTATGTACAAATGACTTGACCTGTCATTTTGTTTAAATTTTGCACTTTAAACTGTACATTTTCTATTATAGTAAAGTGCTTTGAAAATTCTGCATATTTTAAAAAAAACCAAACATGTATGAACATAGACATATTTATGCATATGATATGATATATATATCAACAAACCAAACAGTTCTGCGTATACGTGGAAGCATTGTCTTCTAATAAATAGAGATTGGCCATAATTTGAACAGGGAAGGAAATATTCCATACTTGAAGAGATATGAGGAATTATTCCATTTGTTTTAATGCAAATATGCAGCAATTGTCCAAAGACACTTGAAATATGATGAAAATATCTATGAATGCACCTGAGAAATGTTCTTTTATTCTACTATAATAGGTAAGGTGATGGCAGAAACTGGGGAAGCTGAAATAGAGCTACTGCAGTTTTACAGGTGAGGCAATGTTAGCAGGAAATGACAAGCAAGCTGTGGTTATTATAATACCTAGGGCAAAGCAGCAAGCATGCACAGTGATAGACAAATCTAAATTAATGATAGCAAGGGTGGTGTGGCATTTTAATGTAAACTTACCCTACTGTAGGGAAACTTGTAAGAATACTGTAAAATAGGTGAAATATCAGTCATCATATGTGACTAACAAAATGTTTTGTATAGAAAATATAAATGCAAGCTGTAATACTGCAGCTGCTTATTATTAAGGGAACTAACTTTCTTTTCTATTTTAGCAACACCTTAAAAGCCTAATGATTGCTTTTGGCAAACATAAGACTACTATAATTTTAAATCTGTCAAGCACCTTGAGAAACCAAATCCCCCATTTTATCTTGCATTTTAGTATTCTCCTGTTCAGACAGAAGGAGACTGGTTAGCTAGTCGTCATTAAGTCCTTTTAAGTAAAAGCTATTTGTTTCCCTATTGGATTCAACATGTTTTCTCAGTCTGTAATCACCACCTATAATTAAAATGTCGTCCTAACAACATCAAGGTGCAGAGAGTAAAAGAGTCAGTTCACCTCTAGAGCTGCATGCCTTTATGGACCTCCCCAACCCCTCAGAAATGGAAGCTTGGAGAAACTGTCTCTGTGATCTTTAATGGATTTTTAAAGATGACAAGAAAGGAAATGGGAAACTAAAGGCATGGAAGACATAAATTCCCTAAAGGTGCATTCTGAAGTAAATCAGAGCAACTGAAAAAGTGAATTCTTTGAGCCCTGGGATATCTCCCAGGTTTTTCAGCTGGACACTTACGGCTTGTCAGGTCCCTGAACACCTCTGCTCTGGGCATGCTTTGACACAGCAAGCCACAGAAAGATGAACAACATCACCTGAAGTGCTGTTTGAGGGGCAGAAAATTACTCCCATTGCACACTGTGCTGCCTTTACTCTAAATCACATGACTTATTACAACATTCCTTTTATAAAAGAAGTGCCATTTAGGTATGTTAACTTCTCCAGCTGTAATAGGCATGTTTCTCTCCTTATTTCCTCAACAGCTAAACACAGTCGAAGAAAGAGGTGAAGATCAGGTTTTATAAAATCAAACTTTGATTGTTCTCAGGGCTACAGTTGCATGAAAGCTAAATAACAATAGGCAAGAACAAGAAGCTTACAAAAATCTGTGTGTTACCCAATATGTGTTATTTATATATGTCTGTTCCTATAAACCGGTAGGGGGGAAAAAAAAAAATCAGTTTCCCTCCCAAAGATACCTGACTACAGTTGTGCTTTGTAGTTCCCAGTGAGTAATACAGGCTGAGGCTGAACACAGTCAAACTC
>VYZX01019597.1:0-50000 GCA_013401335.1 Brachypteracias leptosomus | reverse complement strand
CCTTGCGGGCTAATTTACAGCCAAGTCCCCTGACTGATTCAGAAGCAATAGCCCCACAGGGGTGAGCAGATTTACCAGCTGTCCAGCTTCTCTCACGATTGATCTGTGAATGTTTGATGTTTGATTTGCTTTTGCTTCCTTTCAGCTGTAAGGCCATTTGCATTTGTGCTGTCTTCTACCCATACTCTTCTCCCTTGGCAATGGTCTGGATCTTCTCTTTGCAGCCCATAGTCCTTTTCTGATTTACGGACCTGCAGTAATCCCCACTTTGTTACCATTTAAGCTGGGAGTAGGGAAACTGGGACTATACTAAGAACCAGACTGAAATTAGCCCAAAATTTTTGCACTTTGAATAATTTTAGTAGATTTTTTTTTTCAATATTATAGTCATCTAAGGCTTTTGTTTGATGTTAGGCATTGTGTGAAATCCTTTACCCAAGTCATCTGGTATTGCTTTTGTGGCTTTGCTGTGGCATATTAATGTATATCAGCTGAGAGTCTGGCATGTCTGGTCCCACTGTAGGTGTATTGGGAGCAGCCACAGTGAGGTCTGCTCTCTGCATAGCAGGGTCTGGCAGGGCTTCGTAACTGCACAAAGCTGAGTGGTGTCAAGTGTCTAGTGGAGACACCCAAGGAGCCTGGAAACCAGGCAAGCCCAGGAAATCCAGAGCCTGTGAGGTGATTCTGACCCATAGAGAGGAGGGTATACCTCTCCTGAAGAGCCTGTTGGGTTGTAACTGTGTCTTCATAAACATTTTCTCCTAAAAAGCTGTGTCTCTTTAGAGGTCTAAAAATTGCTCTCCAGAAATGCTTACAATTATAGAGCTTAGGTTAAAATCTATGTCTCTTACAAGTGCCTGTAATTAAAGTATCTTTTTTAGCTACTCATTGGAGACAAGATAGGTACAGCTGGATTAGGTGTGTGGGGAATGGTTTCCGTATGCTACGTAACTCAATGTGATTCCCAAAATCTTGTTCTGCACAGTAGGAACATGGATCTCCTCTGGGAAAAGGGAAAAGGAGAGAGACGAACACCATGGAGGAGCATTTGCCAGCTAATCTGCTTCCAGCACAGGGAAGACCAGGGCCAGGTCTCCCAGACAGGGTGCTCAGGTCCATGGGACACTGCTGAGAGTGGGTTAGTCCCTGCTGGGCTGTGAGATAGATGATAACCTCATTCATAATTTCCTTCAGATTTGCCTGCCTGACTCTCTTTTGGATTTCAGTAAGGTATTGTTGGTGATACTGCTGTGCCTTTTTCAGACAAGTAGATCTTATTCCTAAAGCTGGTATCAGAAGATTTGATACCTGGGGAGCCAACACCACTTTTCAGGCCCACCATCAGCTGAATTACCTAGATAACATTATGCTCCATCATGATGAGACACAACAGCAGGGTACGGCAGGATGTGCTTTGTGTTTTGGAGGATGAAGATGCTGGATCTCTGATCTAGTCTGGGGCCTGGCTATCCCTGGCTGTTCTCAAAATGAAGACATTCACTAAAGGTAAACCATATCTTGAATATAGCCACCAAAGGCTCTTTCTCAGCAAGGAGGAAGGCTGCCATACAGCTTATTAGCAAGTGGTTTTCTGCTACCTGCTCTGGTAGCCAGGTGTGCTCATTAGCAGCAACATCAGTATGATGTCAGTATCTTGCTTGCACTATCCCCAGGGAAACAGGCCAGGGAAAAGCCCTGCAACAGAACTGTAGAGTCTAGGAATGGAAAAAGAAATTGTTCCTTGGCAATGTATCTAGGTCTCTCCTTGATATCACTGAACATTTTCCTTGAATGGGCTATCTAGTCTTCCAAATCCTGTCCACTTGAGGCCTGGAGAGGATAAAAGGACCAAATAACTGTAAGATCCATCAGAAATACTTCAAACACTGTTGTGGCCTAAGAGTTTGCACAGATCACTAAGGCACTTTGCTTTTGGATGCTTCCACCCTTCATGTTGGCAAAGTTTCTTTGCTGCAGAAGCAGCTCCAGCAGGCACGTGGTGAAGGGTTGGGTGGCAGCTTCAGTGGTGGCAACCCCAGAAACAACAGCAAGCAGCAGATCTGCTGCCTGGTGTACAGAAACAGCTGGTCAGAGAGACTCTGTTCAGCTGTTTGTAGACTAGGAGACACCTTCTACTCTCTCAAAGAAAGGCAGTACAGCAGGGTTTCCCATGAAAAAGAGTTGCTGTACATTGGTGTTTGTGTTTCATAGCAGCAATATGAGACACCCAGATTCCTGAAGCATACCTGCAGATCCAGAAGTAATCCAAAATACATGGTTGTTTCTAAAACAACATAAACCATCATGCACAGACTTGATGGCTTTCCGTCTCCAGATGGACATTACTTACATGGCCAATCATTAAAGGTAAACCATATGGCCAGATCTCTTTTTTGTTGTTTATTTCTCTTGTATGTCAGTGTCTGAAATACATTTGGAGTATTTGACTGGAATAGGGGCAGGAGTCATTCCTTTCCACCTTTCAAGCATTTTGCCAGCCAGTGAGCTCTAGCAGACTGCAGAAAGGCAGATTCTGTACATTTCCTTGTGCTGGGTCTCTTTTTGTAATTTCACTATGTACTCTCCAGACAGTGCCATTAGAGCATGTAAAATTCAATTTCCATCTCATCAGTGTCAGAAGCTGATCAAAGATTGCCCACAAAAAATTATTGTGCTACTGGCTGCATTCAGAACATATGGACATACCATTAGTCACCATGGCCTCCACAACTCCTCCAGCAATTATCATCAAGGAGAAGAGGCATGTCACATACTTAAAAGGAAGACACACATTTCCCAATATGTCTCCTAAAAATGAACACCTCTAATTTTAGTACAACAGAAGTCAGAAATTGAATGTTATTTAAATCCGTAATGTAAAGAGTTGACCTCATCGTCACCTAAACCGCAGTGCCCGGGGCATGTGTGTTATAAGCTGCTTGCGTGCACTTTGTCTGGGGGCAGCCCTCCAGTGCAGGCAAACACGGCTCCCGCCTAGGGCAGTGAGGCTGATAGGGTGGCAAGAAGTAGGGCTGGGATTTTCCCTCTTCTACTACCAGCTTCTTATTTCTGTCTTAACATACTAAGGAATGACACATTCCTTACACTCCTCACACCAAGGGGTATTTTCTGTTGGCTAAACAACATAAAGTATGTCATTTTACTTAACCATCTTTGTAATCTCAGATAATGAAGCCGCCAGGCACATATTAAAATTAGCGTCACTGCCCCGAGTAGATGTTTGGATCCTGGGTAGACTTCTCCACTGGCTTTGTTCTACAACAGGAAAAATGCTGATTAAAGTGCAGAAATGCAGTTTACCAGAAAAGGCTGGAGCCTTTACAACACACTTAAATTGCACTATTCGCTGGGGAAAGTGCCTGCTGCCCTTCTCCTTGGGGCCCTGGGGGAATCTTGGCCATTGGAAGTCAGTTTTTAGCTGTTCTCTCATCTTGGCTACTACAAGGGATGAAACCCAGTGAGGGGATGTTGGTGGCCACCCTGTGTGGGACACAGGCTGGGAAGGACTTCTGGAGCCTGGAAACATGATGAGCACCAGGGAAGAAGAGGAAGCCTGAGGGTTCCGTCAGGCTCTGTGTTTGGTATAAAACTTGTTAACAATGGAGGTTTGTTTTGTGCCATTTCGTCGTCTTCTGAGGCAACTGACCTTGGCATAAGAATGGCCCAAAGACCAAGTTACTCTTTGTAGCCCTCAAGGATTTACAGGGCACAAGGATATCACCTCAACATAGCCACTGATCACCAAAAGTAATATGCAGAGGAATTCGTGTATCTCATCAACTCCATGACAGCTGAAGAGATAAGAAAAAATAATGCTGATTGATATGCTGCTTGTTTAAAAAAACATTTGTGAATATAGTGCATATAAACATGCAGCCTTCCAACCTCCTTGTTTGTTTTCATGTGGACATGTATCAAAAGTGATGCCTCCTCCTGCCATATCTGGAGTACTGACTTTTTTCAGAAAATTCACCTTGACTGGCTTTCTTTTCCTATGGACTCCCACAAATCCATAGTCTATCATCTTGTTACTGTTTATTATTAATAACCATATGCATAGTAGATAAATATGTTGTTGCTTCTTGCCTCCCATGAGTGCAAAGAGGAGCAAATATATCACTTCCACTCTGACTCTGTTTACGTGATGATGAAGTTGAAAGTTTCCATCCTTACGCTTTATACCCTCTGTGATATGGACTTGCTTTGAATTACGTTCTTTCTTTCTTTACTCTTCAGATGATCTTTCATTAGCTGCTGGGTTCCCCTATCTGTCTGTCCACACAACAGAAGAAACTGATACAGAAACCTTCCCCTTTGACATTTCCATCAGGAATAAACTTCTCTCTTTGTGCTTGCCCTTTGCTAACTTCCTGTTTATGTTTGGGTTTGCTCCAAAGAGTAACTAAAGAGGCATTCCCAGAAGCACTAGCTTTCTGTGAAAAGCACCTCTACAAGCTAAAGGCAGTTTTGAAATCATGTCAGATCATAGTCTTTTTGTATAAAAATGGACTTTTTAAAAATTACTGCTGTATTAAGTTAAAAATGAGGTCCTTGTCTGGGAAGTACTTAGACAAAATACAACCTTAGGAAGCATAGCTGATAATTTTATTTATGAAGAAAGATTCTGTGTTGTAGAAATTAATTGAATCGCCTTTCTCTCTCTAGTCTTTTTCCACTAGTGATTTTCAGGTTTCCTAGGTCTTGCATGTCGCTGTAACAGATTATGTTGGTCACAAATGATATGTGCAGATACCACTATTTGCATCTAAAATATATTTTCTTCTAGATAATTACAATAGAAATAGGAGTGTTAGAATAAAAATTTTCCTTCTCTGTATTTTCAGGACACTGTCTTTTAGCAAAGTGACACCAAAAGTAGAGGATGTAATGCACAGGGCATCTTGCACTTTAAAACCAAATACGCCTCCTCCAAAGGAGAGATCTGCTTATTTCCGTGCAATGGAGCATCTAAAGCCAGTAGGACAAAGTGAATAAGGTCATGAATGTACAGTTTGGAGCTTATCTTGTTTGAAGCAGTAATTGCATTGCCCAGCACTTGCTAAGAAGCTACTGCTTGCAAGGCAAATATTTTGTATCAAATCATTACCGGGTTTGTTACAAGCCGTGGACACATAATAAAAAATGACTACAGTAATATCTTACTGATAGTCCCTACACTGATCAACTGCAAATGATCTGATTAACAGTCAGCTGCTGATTCCCAGTTTAATTAATCCTGATGGGCTATTGATGCGCTGCAACTGTTTGTCCTAATAATGAGTTTTGAAATTAGACTGCGACAAGCCACTTAGACAGCTGCCAAGGAAAATAATCATTTAGGAAGGCAAGCAATGGAGACGACAGAGGAGGAATGGCTGCTATTTGACAGAAAATTCACATGGCTGTGTCACATGTGTTTTATTTTTACATTTGGAGCACATTAACTGTACCAGCAGTAAGTGGTGACTGCAAGACACATAACTAGCTTTACAATTAAGAATGCTACTTCTCATCAGTATGCAAAAGCTAAACATGAAACATGAAGTGTGTTAATAGCAGAATATATGTAGCTACAGACCATTGAACAATTTAGGTCAGTCCTTTGAAATGTTTAATTAGACTAATATATCTGTTTGCAATTAATAACAGATGTGACAAGCTAATGTGTCCATGTACTGACAAATTAACCTTTGCCCATCAGCTGCTCGGATCTGTGAGAAAAGTGCCATGTTTTGCCTCTGTTCAACTGAACCTAAATAAAATTGCAGGATAATTATAAACATAAATGTTAATAGAATGTGCTTTCCATGGGAAGCAGAAACCAAAGGCAAGTATTTCTCAGCCAGGTCATCATATTGTACTTTGCCACGTGACAAAACCTGCAAATTATATTTTTCCGTTTGTCTCAGTGCAATTAGTGTTTGGTTTGACAGATGCTAGTTCGATAGTCTTCATTGCCAATAAACCTGGGACATACCAGAGACCCTAAATTAATAGCCAGGGTAAGAATGCTTCCATAGCCATTCAGTCGTTGGCTTTATTTGCTGTCTGCGAGCAAATGTGCCCTCAATTTGTGACAAGTCTTGCCACTGAAGTGACGTGGCAGACGTGTCTGTCAGGACTTGGGCTGAGGCCATCAGCATATTCCAGATAAGTAATGGGAGCATCTCTCAGCCCCCTGGGCTGGTGTTCTGCTTGAATTTCCAATATAACCTCTCTCTCTCATTCTCTTTCACTTTTTCTCTCTTTCCCACCTCTTTATACATGTATAATACCTATATTTAAAAATTATAGGCATCTTATATATATATTATATATACACATTATAAGCATCTTTCCCTGCTCTGCATTAGGCTGTTAACAAACCTCTGTTATTGTTGGGATTTATTGTGAGTGTGTGTGTAGATATTTATATACTCACACACACATATGAATGTGTGAATACATATGAATACAAATGTATATGCATATACATAGATGTCTGTTATTTATAGTAAAGGTACTTGCACATAATACTATAATATAAAAATCCAAATTTCATTAAATGGTTATTTTCATCTAAATTAGACCTAAACTGCATCTTTTTTATGTTTTAAGATTTTGAAAGTTTGTGACATGTTTGGATGCTCCATGTCTGCTTACCACCTTTGAAGCCTTTGTGGGTACATTGATGTTGGCATGTTGGCTTCCTCTAAGTGTTCTCCATTAATAACTGTCAAAGACTAGATACTGACCTAGGCAGGCCTGAGTACTGCCAGTCTTGAAAGCCTGGCTCTGCATTTCTGCATGCTTGTTTATGTTGATTAGGAATATATTAATAGGTGTCGTCCCTGGAGACAGGCTTCATGCTGAGATAGCATGAAACCTGTTGTGTGATTCAACATGGCATGTTCTGAGGAGCAACCAAGCCTCAGGCTTCTACATCAACTCAAGAGATGAAGGTCTCTAGTGCTGGTCGGTTTGGAGAGCCTTTCAGCACATGCTCTCATTAGGTGCTTTTCACTAATAACTAAAGTTTTGGTCCCAGCATCATCCCAGCTTTGGATTATATTTATAGCATCACATCTAGGATTGAGTAGTATCAAATTATCAACATCTTAGAACTAGCAACAGGATTTGAGGAAAAACACATAAAAATAGAGCAACATTAAAACACAAAGGAGCTATCAATTAACACGTGCTACTGCTCCCTTGGACAGTTGCTTTGTATTGCTCAAATATACACATTAGGAGTAGAAATATATCGACATCCCTTACCCAAATAAGTGTCAAGATGCAGAGCATCATTATCTTTCAGCCATAAAACCACAATATCCACACGTTTTCCCTCCTAAAGGCCAGACACTTGCAGCCTGCATGTACTACCCCTAAAATGAATGCCATATTGTCATCAGCATTCAGCACCATGGCTGCAGAATAAAGGGAGCCCAGCCAGCCACATGAGAAAGAGGAGATAAAAAGAAAGTAGAAAGCAAAAATAAAATGCCTTAAGTCTGTGCTGCAGACTTTTGCCCTCCCTTGCTAATCGATTGTCCTCCTGGTGTTCATTCTCTCCACCGAGCTACTGGCGTGTGATACGGGCTGTGGATAGACCAGAAACTGCCCAAATACATGGCACAATCCTGGCTCATGCAGGCAAGAGCAGCAGTGGGAGGTTGTGCAGCTCTTTCACCCAAAGAGTGATCAAGTGCTGCTCCCACAGCACAGAGGACTTGTCCTCCTTAGCTCTGACAAACCTTAAGAGAGGCCCTTGCCCTCCTCTCACGCACTTGAAATTTCACTTCATGGCAAAATGTTTCTCTGCAAAAGCTGTCAGAGAGACAGAGAGTGGCAGGAGCCATGGGGATTCTCTACATTTGGTGTCACCTCTCCCTGCTCTGCATTAGGGTCTGTTAATAAACCCGTGTTATTGTAGGAGTTTATTGGGAGTGGATCTTGGGCAGGCTGGCTACCCACTGTGCTCATCAGTGTTAACAGCAACAAGTCACAGGATGTTCCTACCTCTTAAGGCTAAATATTCTGCCCCATAGCCCACATCTTAAAGCAATTTTTTTGAGGTGGAATTACCACTTCACTTGAAACTCTAAATAGGCATCTTTCAATTCTACCTTGGAATGACTGGTTTGATTTCTTTCTTCTGATTTTCCAAAGAAAAAGTTTTCGAAATTTTTCTTTATTTTTCAAAGGCATGTTCTTCATTCAAATTTAAAATAAATTAGAAGGGTGTATCATCTGAATCAACCAGTCTGAAGACCACAGCCTACTTTTGACATATAAATGGCCCGGAAAGAAGTGAACAATCCAAATGCTTCCCTTGAAACCGTATGGGAGGACAGTAGAAGTGAGGGTAGAAGGAAGAGACTCCATGTGCTAAGAACCAGAGCGTTACAACTGTTTGCTGCAGAAAGGAACAAGCCTTGCAACAGAAAATGCCACACAGAACACTTAAGGTACAGATTATATTTATGCTTAGAAAACAGGTGTGCCTCTGCCTAAGCACCAGCCAGAGTTTCAGGCTCTTCTCTTTCTTTTAGGCAAGAGTTTTGAGTTTGCCTCTGTATGTTCACTGACAAGATGATGTGGGGCACTTTGGGCATGTTTTTCTCTTTACAGAGTAGCATAGGGGAAGAGATGCACTGAACTCAGATGCTGTAAATGCAGAGTATGATTTGCAGCAGGCCTGTGCCAGCTACATTATGGACTGGTCTTTTCAGAAGGTTTGTTTTTAATAATTGTACAACTGGTCATGTGTTTGAAGGAGGGAATAGATTTTGAGATGACTCCTGCCCCCTTTTTGCCCTGTGTATCCTTGGGAGCATGTCAGAAAGGTAGCTGCTGATGCTCAGGGGAAAAAAGAAGTGTAATGGTTTGGAAAAGCATATACCTTACTTTGAAAAGTTCATTCATATGTTTCTGAGTAGGTTTCCAAAAAAAAAAGGAAATCCATAAATGCTACATAACTTTTTCATGATTATGGCCTTTAGCTAGGCTGAACTTCCAAAAATGGGTTTGAACTACTACAATACTGTATCCTGACAGCCCCTGGTGTAAGGAAACCTGTGTTTGTGTGCTTCTAGGAAACTACTGTGACAGTTATGTATGAGCCTAAGTAGCAGGAGATAGAAAACCAAATATTTCTAAATGATGTGAGACTTTGGAGTGGATTTATGCCTCTCATCCAAGTTCTGAAAAGCTCCTTACCAACGAGCGAGTGGTTTACTGCCTTGCTTGCGTGTGGCTGCTGAGCTGAGCTGAGGGATGTACCTGCACCTGTTTCTGCAGGAAGCAAGTACAGAGCTTTGGAAAGTTGGGCAGTTTAATACTGAAGATAATTCCTGGCCTTTGGGTTAGCACGTTCCTGCTGCAGCAAATCTCACTGCAGAGATGCCGAAGGTGGATGCTGTGTGCAGGATCCCAGTGCAACACCCAGTGCACATGCTAAACACTGAATACACTCTTCAGAATAGGCTTTTTATTTAGGTAGAAAAGAATGAAAATCTGATATTTGACATATAGAAAGGCATAATCGAAATGGTGGAATTAACTCTTTGACCATCATTCTTACTATTTTACTTTTTAAAGTGAGGCTTTGTGATGTCTCTTCTTGTTCACTGAAACTTTCACGGCTCACGTTGTAAGAGTTCTTTCATTTTTCTGTAGAGCTACAATCAAAGGATACATGTATAAGGGGCCTAATAATTTTCAGATATTTTTGTTTCAAGCCATTAAAGCTGAAATGCATTACTACCTTTCCAAAGCTTTCAGAAAATAAGCAGATGAAAGCTCTGGGCTTTTTGTTGTTCTAGTTCTTCCACTTGTACAAATAACACGTAATAACACCTGCATTCAAAAACTGAGGGGTTTTTTGCCATTCATATCCCAAAACACTACAAATTGATGTGATTTAGATTGGCTATTAAAAATTCTTCTCTATCTTTGCCTCAATTTACAGCAAAGCAATATGGCTCTGGTAGACTGGTATTATGGATACATGGTATTATTACTGCATAAGCTATCATCATATGAGATTAGATTCTCTATCAAAACCAAAAGTTTTAGCAGGATGAAATTATGATTCTGTGAGCAGGTCTCCTTCTCTGGCATCAACATTGATGCAAAATTGATGAAACTTCCAAGTGAAATTGCATTGTTTGATCTTCACAGTCCTGGAATAACATAGCCTAAAGCTACAGTTTCTGTAAACTTACTTTGCACAAACGACTTAGCCAGCACTGATGTATTGACACAGTGTGCCCATGAATGACATTAGGGCTACTTAGAAAAGAGACAAAATAACAGCAAAAGAATGCAGCAATTGGTTCTGAAATTACCTTTTTCCAGTGAACCTCTCTGAAAAATTACCTTTTTCTGCTGAGTCTCACTCAAAAAATTACCTTTTCCAACTGAAGCTCTCTCAAAGTGCCTTGATGTTAAGCAATATAGTTTTTAGTTGAAAATGTCACAAGGCCATGAAAAGAAATTGATAGAAAATTTCAGGGTTCCTTGTTGATATTTGAAGCAGCCTGTGGATTTTTGTTCTTTAACACAGATCTTCTCTGCTGTGCTACCACTTTGATTTCTGTATTGCCAAAACCAGCATGTTTCTAGGCTTAATGGCTTCACTGAGAGGAATGTGAAGGTGATTTAGTTATTGCTGTGGAGGTGATGTTACCAGTAGGAAATTGGTAAACAGATGTCTTCTGAGCCCTTTCCAATCACATAGAAGGGGGTTGTTTGTTTTTAATCATGAAGTAGAATAAATTATCTCTCTAAATATCTTCCTTTTTAAGGCATATATAAATACAATAGTACTCTGAGTATCTGAACTGCCTGGGTGAAGGACTTCAGATATTTGTCTACATATGTGGCTGAGAGGGAATTGTGATCCAGAGCTCACGGAAATCAATGGAAGGGCTCCCATAGCCTCAATGGGCTTTAGCGCAGACCTGTAACTGGAAGTTAAGAGACCAGGTGACTGCCAGCAGGAATTTAGAGCAGAGGATTATACAGACAGGGATCAAGTTTTTCTATACTTGATAAGACCAAAGCCTCAGGCTGTTCATGCAGGTGGATCTAACACCTGTACACAGCCTCAGTGAACTGTGGCAGGCAAAAGAGGCAGTGTATTAGCAAAACTGGGAGCCAGGAGATACTGAGATTAAAGGTATGGGCACCTGAATAAGATACCATGAGACAGCTAGGGGATAATTTTGCAGTGCAATGGCAGTAATTGCATGTGTGCGAGCTCTTACTGTGGTAAATGCAAGGTTACCTTTCTCTGAGGAGTAAGGTACTTTGCTTGTTGGGGGTAAGGGAATGTATGCAGGCAATTACTGCAGAAAAGCTGACTCTCAGCAAGCTCTCATTCTTGTAATGAGTTTGTGTGTTCATGATAACAGGGAGAATGCATCTCACTTGCAACCATACTCAGTCTAAATTAGCAATTGAAGTTCCCTCAATAGTCAATGGAGACAGAGAGGCCCCTTCAGGTTCCTCCCACCTGTCCTAGTGGGACTTTCACCCCTTATGATCACAGGACTTGAGGAAGTCCTGGGCACTCCAGCTGACTGCATGCAGTCAAGATAATGCTCTACATCACCCACATAGTGCCTTCACAGAGGTGGCACTTGTAACGCATACTCCTTTGTGTAATACCCAGCTTTGTAGTTAATCCGCAGGCTACCTGAAACATGCAGCACTATTATTAGTGTCCCCTTTCCAACAGACTCATGGCTTAGGAGGAACACAGTAGAGGCATCTGTCTCTTTCTCTTGACAGTGGAGGGACCCCAGTTTAGCACAGATGACATTTTGTTACATCAAAGAAGACTATGGCTGAATGCGGCAGTTCCTTCATGAAGGTGTGGGAACAAGGGCTGGCAACCAGCTGCATGGGTGCTCTGGGCTGATATGGATGAGCTGTTGATACGAGATTAATTTTACCTGTGAAATGTAGTGCAGGATCAACAGCTTATGGAGAGAGTGATCGAGGACCTGCCCAATAAGAAGGGAGAAATGCAGTCTTGGACTTCGTAACTCCCAAAAAGACAAGGGACCCAGCTGGGTTTCATGGGGGAGAAAGATGTACACAAATCATGGTTACAAACCTAAATTGTTCAAAACAGATAAATGATAAATAGATAAACAAATTAAACACAAATTTATTAGCTATAATAATAGTAAGAATAACTGCAAATCCCTTTTGGCTGTGTAGTCTGCTACACAGGAAATGGAACAATGCATTTAATAGAAGATATTTGAGCATCAGCTATTAGCAGTCGATGAACACTGCAACATCAGCTTTGAGGTTTATATTTAATTAATATATTGAGCGGATTTAGCCAGATAAAAGCCTACAGGAGGAACAAAACACTTTTCATAGAAACATGCAGGTTCTTATGTAAGTTATTGAGGCACTGTAAAATACATTTAATACAAATCATGACACTTCGATGCCCCTGAGTTCCTGAATTCAGGACAAGCACGGATCAACCATAACCCTTCAAATTGTGAACTTTTTGCTCCCCTGAGGAAAATCTATGCAATACCTTTATTGATGTCATGTATATTGACTTCAGTCATTGGTCAATACTCTCTGCCTGTGGCTGTGACATTGTTACTGGGTTTGTAACTACAGCTGGCTATAAACAGATGGTTGTGTGTTGTGAAAGAGGTTTCAGAATTTGTTTTCGATATCTATTAGTGCAAAACAATGAACCCTTCTGTATTACTTCATTAATTGAAGTTTAATGAAACTGCTGGAGTTCCCATAACACATTTTGGAGTGTATGTATGTGCCTTGGTAGCTGTGGAAGAGTGCTGTGCTGCAGTCCAGAGTGGGTCTGAGTGTGGACCATGCTGGCTCTGAGTATCATCTGGGCAGTGGTAGGAAAGTACCAGGATCCAGCATGGAAACATAATTTTTGCCTTTGCCAGTTCTCCTTCAGCTTGTGGAAGGCCCAGGGGTCTTTTCCAGCAGGGATGGGAAGAAGGATGCAAATGTAGGTATTTATACTTACAGTACAACAGTAACATAAAGTATGTATATGTAATAACAGTGTTTGAGGTAGGGCCAATCTTTTTGGTGGTGGATGCTAACTATTTTTTTTTAATCCTATTTTCTTGTGCTGGTCCAACTCTTTCTAAGTGCAAACACTGATATGGAGGACAAGGGATGCCCCGTTCCACGTGTGGCTCAGGCAAGAGGTGCTATGAAACCCTTTAACTTGGAGCCAGCAGCAAAGGGCCTCAAAGGTGCTGCTAGTACAGGAGGCACAGGTATCTGTGCAGAAGTCAATGCCCTGTAAAGCAAGGTGTAGTCACAGCCAAGGAGCTTATAGCAGAAGGTTCCTGAGCAAATCCTGCAGATAACAGCCTCTATGCAGAATTAGTGCCTTTTCTATAGATCTGAGGTTAGAAAGCCACATCATGTCTTTTTCAAGCCCTTCCTCTTTCTCCCAGGAAGGGGAATTTCCCTGTCAGAAATGCCATCGGGTGATTTCTTCACCAGCCCCCAACATGAGAACATGGCATGGTACAACTGGCCAAAATGATGACTTCTATGATTCTAGGAAAAATCACAAAACAAAATCATATAGCTACACTCTACCAGGCATGACAGTAAATGTCCTACAGTTTCCCTGAAGGAAAGAGTTCTCTGAATCTTTTCATTTGAAAGCTGTGGGATGGGTGTCTTCCCAAATGAGCATCCCTTCCAGAGGAGTCAGTTCCATAACCCCACAGCCCAGCTGAGTCTGCCTCCAGGTCTGTCAGTGCTGAGCCCAGTCTTGGGCAGCTTTCAGGGGCTGCAGGCAGCCACCTATCTCAACAACTCGTAGAGGAAGTCTGTTGTGTTCAAGAAGTTGTCTGTTTGTTAATCTGGAAACACAGGCCAGCTCTTTTAGTGATAATTAACATGGTGCACTCAGGTATCCTGGCATGGAGAGATCACATTTTAACACTCAACTTTATTCCATGCTGAAACAAATTATAACCTTTAGCATTTTACTCATTACTACCTCATTAACCTGCTAATGGACATGCCACACAACTCATGTCTGTAATCATACAAAAATCAAGGTGAGAAGTACAATTCTGTAGATTTCTGAAATCCATTCCAATAAGCAGGAGCTCTTTTATGGAACTAAATATGGAGCAACGCTGAATGCTGCTGGATCAATTTGTTATTGTTTTATAAAGACTGATTGGGACTGCATACTTTGTACATCTAAACCTCAGAGTGACTAGGAATTTGGAGTACACAAGAAGAGTAGGCTAGAGCAGTGGAGGTCTCCCCTGCAGAATACACAAGGTAAATAAACTGCTGTTGAGATTTCTATGAGGTTATGTGGGTATGAAAGCTAGGGTATCCCCTTCCCCACTGTAATTTTACATTCCTTAGAAATAAATATATGATGAACAGAATAAAAGGGAGGGACTAGGGTCATTAATAGGCCAGATACAATACTATCAAAGTGTCTGTGGCTCCCTATGTGCCTTAGTGGTGGAACATGCTTTCCATAAAGAACTCAGTAAAATAACTGCAACCCAACCAAATCATCCTAAAGAAAATGCTCGAGTTAAAAGTCCAAATCCACTCATTAATTTGGTTTTTTACATCACATATATTTAATGTTCTTTCAAACGTTCCTGATGTTATTTTCCACCTAACAAGGTCCCCAACAACACACTGCCCACCTTCATTCCCAGTAATTTCAGAGGCTGTATCAGTGTGTGGGCAGACGAGCTGGCTATTTGCGGTTTTTGGTAGTTCACCTGTAGATCCAAACTCCAGCTACAGCTACTCGTGTGGAGGAGAGCAGTGCCAGAGGAATCCAGCGTGGCAGATGCTGCGGTATCACCTCTCCCTGTCTCGAGTGGCCATCAAGCCCTTCTCGGGCCCAGGGGCCCCATCCAGTACAGCGTCAGGGATCCCTGCTGCGGCTGAGGGGTCAGGTCCCTCGGTGCTATTTGGGAGCCCACCACTAGATGTCCCATGGATTAAACCGGAGGGAAGGTTTCCAACATTTGCATTAACAGCCTGACGATGAGGGTTTGCAAGTTTCATAATGCTAGGTTGAGTTTATGGTTAGAGCGGCTGCCCCTCGATGGAGGTGGGTTCCCTTCACGGCTGCAGGACTGCGGTCACGCATGCTGTACTGTTTACACACTATACCATTTATTTTGCAAAGAAACAGTTGTAACGATCCTGCACAGACTAAATTAAAGATCAAATTTTAAGGCATGCTACATTGAACGGCTATAGGCAGAGCACTCCTACTGTAAGACCAGGCTTTGGTTAAGGTGTTCACCTCTTGAACCACACAGAGCTGCCTACCCTGGGATCAAGCTTTTCCCTTTCTTTTCTGGTTAAGGGCATACACTTTTTATAGAAGCAGGTGTCACATTTTTCTTTTCAAGAGAGGCTCTCTGTATTAATTTATAGGAGACTGAATACAAATTGAAGAGAGGTGTTTTTTTTTCCATAGTCTGTGAGTGTCCTGGGTTACAAAATGAGGCAGTCCAATAGTTCAGAAACATGAAGTTGTCACTTGCTTCTCCAAATCTCTGCCAGGACCTGAGGGGTCCAGAAATCCTTTTTCATAGTGATGTCCTCCAATATCAATAAACACGTATATTTTTAAAAATGCTGGGGCCAGGGGAAGCAGGAGAACCATTTACCAATATTTTTTAAAATCCATTTAAAATACGGAAATAAAATCTTAAATGCTGCGCTTCTTTCCAATGCCTCTGAAGGAAAGTCCCAGAGAGACAGATGTAGCCACCACAAAGATTGCTTCCCAGAAATACAGGACTGGAAGTGGGGAGACAAACAAGTTTATACTACACAAACACACTAGGGATGGAAAAAAAAAAAGAGACTATAGTCACCTGGAGCCAATTGCCATGGACTTGTTTTATGTGTTGGAAAACCTCTGACAATACATAGCTGAAAAAAATACATGGCTGAAAAAAAAATCAGACATGACAGTAAAAAATATGCAGCTAGTATTTATGCCCTGCCCTTTAAGCAAAAAATAGAAGGATGAGTATGATCATTTATATATTACAGGGAATATGAGACTCACTTGATTAAAAACTAGCTGAAAGAAAAAACCTGTTTCAAAACCCTGGCAGATTAGTTTATATAAGGCCAGGGATTAAGGATATCTCCAATGTCATTTGCCTTTTTTTGTGTGCTGTGTTATGGTACCCTTGAATATTTCTGCACTAGCCACAGGCAATGACATCCAGTAGTGAGGGCAAAAATGAGCAACTACAAGCTTTTCTTCCAGCTTCTAAACTTACCTGATAAGTAGCTCAAAACATGGCTCTCCTCTTTGGCAGCCCTCGGGCTGTCAAGTGCTTGTAGGCAAACTGCCACCCAGCCTTTCACCTGGTGAAGCAGGGAAAAAGTAGCAGCAGACGAAGAATTAAAGGATTGTTTATTGACTTTTTAAGGGGAATTTCCTGAGTTTATAGCAGTTAATTTGATTTACCAATATCCCAAAGGAGACAAAAATGCAGCTTAAAACCATGCAACGTCAATACAGCAGCAGAACCAAAACTGCTACAACTGGAACTGAACCCCAGGCTGCTGCAAAGCCGCGTAGGATGGGAAACAAGAAAAGATCAAGTCGTTCATGGCAGGAGGAATCTGGAAAACGACATTGTCTGTTGTGCTTAACTACACCATGTGAAAACCTTCTTTATTTAACACATTAATGTTCCTGTCATTGCTAAACAGAGATATAAACTCTCTCGTAGGTGGGTAACTGGCTCTGTCAGGGCCGGCAGGCTGGGGCTGACACAGATACTGTTGGTGTCAGCAAGTGTGAAATAGGAACAGACCAGGACAAACAATACTTCTGGAAAGCAGACCATAAGGTAGACTTGGAGAGGAATGCTGCTTTCTGCTGCTCTGCTGACTTTACTGGAGAAAGAAAATGTTGGATTTGAAAAATGTCTCTGAGCTAAAGGGAGAACCCGGAGGAGGAAGCCTGAAGAGCAACCTGGGTTGTAGCTGCTCATCAGGCATAACAGTGCCAGCAAAACCACCATAAATCGCATGGTGGATTAGCATGTTGGTATGGATATATTGATGGCTGATGTCCCTTGAGTTAAATAACACAATAAACACGGATTTGTAATCTTAAACCCCCTCCTGCCATGTTTAATGAATTTTTAGTTTGGGATGTACATAAATAATCAGGCAAATCGAACAACAGGAATTACATTTTACAGTGAAAAATAATTAAACCTGAAAAATAGACTAAGTCTATAACCTCTGCCAAAAGGTGCAGGAGTACACTTGCTCAGATTTAATAGTCATATACACCAAGAGAAGGGAGGCTTATACAAATATTGTCTTTTGTTATAATGTAGAAAACATAAAACTGTATCAAGAGCAATAATAACTTCTGAAAGCTACTGGAAAATAAAGTAAATTTGAGATTTGTATTCAGGAATGAATTTTTAACATAATTCCAATGAAGTTCATTAGGTAAAAGTAAAAATGTTTTATTAGAAAAACATTATTTAAACATACAATGCAGAGCAGAATTTCCTTCTAAATGAGACATGCAGTAATAGTGAAATAACACTGAGTCACATTTGATTGCCCTTCTCAAAACTTAATGGAGAAAATTTTCTGTGGCTGAGACTTGATGCTCTATAATACCAGCCTGGGTTTTTCTTTGGCTTGGTTGGTTTCTTTTGTGAGCATACTGTTATTTCATATTCTTTTTTGCATTCCTCTGTTTAGAAAGAAAAAAGTGAACAACCAACGCACAACCTTTGGTAGACTGATCTGTGACACCTCACAATCTTTTGATACTGCCTTGATTTCTAATTGTGTTTTTCACATTTTTAGCAAAAGAAATATGAAAAAATCAGAAATGTAACCTATATTATTATACTTTAATGTGATGTTCTACTTTTCTGTTTGTAGTTCTTGAAGTTTTTGTCTTACTTCATTAAACATTTAATAAATCACTGCCAGTTTTGTGACAGATTTTAACCATAACACAAACAGCAGGAGGTGTAAACTCAGTTCAGTTCGTATAGGCATATAATATCCATGTCGACATCATCATCCCCTCAAGGCATATTGGCAAAACGGCCAATGGAAGCTAAGCTTTTTCCGACAAAGCTTCGAAAATAAAGTTTTCTTCTTTTATCTTACTACAAATCAATCGGAGCCCTTACAGCAAAATCCTATAAAATAACTTCAAACACCGCTTCTTAGTTTAAAAATTTGTATTATGGCTAAAACTCTTTGAAGTTTTATGACTGAAGTTTGGAGAAAAATGATTTAAGTGCTATCTGCTAGACATCAGAGTGTCAAAATTTTGCTCAGTTTTCTTGACACATAAACTGCTACCTACTGTATGTTTTTTAGGGTTTTTTCTTTCCTTCTTTCTTTCAACCACCTAACCCAGCCTGCTTGATAAAAGTTTCTTAACTGCAGTTTATCCCATTGAATTAATACCCTTTGAAACTTCAGCTTTGAATAACCGATTACTATTTTTGATTTTTGGTTCCTCTGATGACACAGGTGTTAAGGGGGTGGGGAAAAGAGCCGCTTTGCAAGTGTCACATTGATTTTCTAATGAAAAAGGAGGCAAGTAAAGTGCCTACACCGATGCAGTTGCAGAACATGCAGCCAAGTCCATCCTTGCCCCTCGATTTGGGGCAAATGTTGGAAGGAGGTCTGTTGTGCTGAGCTGCTTTGCAAAGGGGAGAAAAACTCCTGCAGGAAAACCTGCAGTGTGGGTGGCTCACAGGACACCAGAAACGCTGGCAGTAATTCATGTTTCATGCTGCTCCTTTTGAAATGTTAGTGAAAGGGACCCCATCACATGCCACAGTGCAACACGGATGAACAGGCAATGGTTAAGTGCTTTGTGTTGATATTAAGGTACCCGAAAGCTGCAGGAGGTCCAGAGCAGGATGCGTCCTGGCCAGCTGCCATAAGCCCTTTCCATCGGGTGGGCCCACAGACAGCAGGCCGGTCCTTTTAAACCAGGCACCTGTCAGTGCCCTGTGCTGGGCACTACTGTGGGGCTGTATACAAACACGAACAGGAAATGCTGGCTGGAACAACTTTATTTGGTTAAAATACCCATTGAGTGCAAAAAACAGAGGAAGGATTTTGAAACTGGGGGCACAAAAAGAAAAGCCATGCCTTTTCTATTTAGTTTTTTTTAATTTAATTTGAGAAATAAGCAGCAAAGAATGTCAAAAGTATTTGTTGTGGAAGAAAAATGGTGTTGCATTGTCAGAGTTGCATCAAAGTGATGTGTGTCAGAATTCGGTACGGTAATCTACATATAAAAATTAAGCAAGGAACATGAAATCTTCTGCAGAGAGCAATGGCAAAAAAAGTATATATATAAAAAAAACCCCCACACCTATGTTATCCTGCATACTGCAGCCTTGCAAAATTTTATTCACCCAAGATGAGTGATTTGTTTTGATGGGCAAGCAAAATATAATCATTTGTGGGAAGTAGGAGGGAAAAGGGAGGGGGTTCATTATCATCTTCTCGGAAAAGGGTGGTTCAATAGATTTAGTGCCTGAGCTGGTAAATTTGTAGTACATCTTTGCATGTCTGGAATAATATAATAAACTGACTTAAATATAAATGCCATTTAGGAACTATTCCATAGTGAACAGTCAAAATGATGGCATTCAACAGAACTGCCACAACAGAGCCTGCTGTTGCTGCTAATTTGCTGAAGTAGATCTTCTGTCTTTACTTCCTCTGCTGCTCCTGCTGCACCTCAAGGCATGCTGAGGGCTCATCCATCATGTGCTGGCTCATAACAAGGCAAGAAGAGGAAGCTCAACTGTAGCGCACAAGAAACTGAAGTGTGGGTCCAAAAGGTCACAGGAAACCATCAACTGTTTAGAATGGACAAGCTGGAAAAAGGTCTTGCTGAGGAAAACATGCATGAGGATAGTTGGTGTGTTCCTCCAGAGCAGCTGTGGAGGCTGCTGTTAGCAGCAGTGGAAGCAGAGCTGCATGTGGGCAGGACCATCCAGAGCATGCTAAGGACAAAGCCCCGGAAGGCCATGTCGTGCTTGATAAGCTTTTAATGCAGAACAATTGCAAATTGCCATTAATGCTTCAATGGAGAACTGAGATATGCAAGATTTTTCCTTTCTGTCATGTGGCATTAGGTCAAAAGAGTGGATAATAACAGCGATACATTAGTCCTGCCAGAGAGCTGCACTGACACATGTTACACGTGCACGTGGGCATGTTTTCAGCACCTAGGCGCACGCTGCCATGACTTAACTTTCAAACGGTGGCTCTCACATCACGCAATGCACAGCATTGAGCAGGCCCCAAGCTCTGTAAATGTGCCTTGCCTTTCCATGATCTTTTCACCTGGCCTTTTATGAGATGGTAAGTAAAGGAAACCACGCCAATCCATGCTATCAGGCAGTGGTTGGGTAGGTATGAAACCTCCTGGCAAACAGTTTAACACAGTCTTCCTAAACTGATTCTTCACAATAAACTGCCAGGCCGCAATGCAGATGATAAAGCTCCATTTGACAATGCAATCCAGACTTCATACTACCAGTCACGTCGATCAATATATGAACTAATGTCAGAATCTTCTCTTACTAATGAGCTGCTGCACTGAGACATAGCCTTGCTATCAGTCAGATACCTGTAATGAGATAGAATGAATGGCAAGACCCCTCGTAAGACACTTCCTCTCATCTGTCCACAGAGGGGCTTCATTGTTCATACTTATTTCAGTACAGACCAAGAGTTTCTTCCTGGAGGTCTCTACCAGCATCACACACAGTTACTCTAGCATCTCATTTACATGTTAACTGCAGCTGTTTGGAGAATTTCTGCCAGGAATGTATCTTTTTTTTCCCTTCTAATCATTTGCAATCCCAGTGCCTGCATATAAGGGCTGTAGTCCTGCTGCTTACATATTAGGATATCTTAACGTACACTTCAAATTCAAATGAAAGCACCTTGCCATGTCCCCAAGCTGGACACCTCCACGTTGCAGTCTGCTTTCCTTAAATTATATGGCTACAAGTCATGTTTGTCCAGCTGCTCATGCTTTGATTTTAAGCAGCGGCTACCACACAATGGTGTATCCTATTTACACATCCCTTAACATCACTGGAGGAACCAGAAGGATGTGCTTAAGATCCATAGCTTTCCATCAATGTAACAAAGCCACAGTAATGATTTCTTTATTTTTCTTTGTCTGTCAACTGACTGTGAAATGGTCTGAACTGAACAGTTACTACCAGGCCTGGAAGTCCTACCCAAACCAGATCTAGGGCAGTTTGTTGAGAATGTGATTTATAGCTGCAATGATTGAAGAAGCACCCATAAACTGCAGGAGGAGAAATCAATGAGCAATAAGGAAAGTTCCAGCATTTGGTACAATCTCCCACTCAACCTCTCTATGGTACTCTTTTTTAGCTTTTGTACTGGAGTTAACTCTGAGCACAGAGAACTTGGCTATTTTTTGTTACTCCTATCAAAATAATCATTAGAGAAAAGCTGGGCTTAGGTTTGTATTGCAAACCGAGGTTGTGACTTGTATCTTTCTCATCTTCCCAAATATTTCAGTCAGGTTTTGTTTTTCTTTATCTTAAACCAACATCTTACATCTCTCAGTGGCAGGTCTCAGCATGCAATTATTTATTCACTTCTCATTCCATGCTACATAAAAAGGGTTATCAAGTTTGTATCTTTAAGACTAATGAGCTGTTGGTTAATACTTTTGAGGCAATTAACCAGCAGTATCACTTCTTATCAACTGACAGAGACACCATTGCATTCAAATTTCTCCATGGGACAACTCATACATCCTGAGTTCATCCTCTGCTGGTTGCACTGACAGACAAGGCTGCAAGTGATAAGCAATGGGAAACCACAAATGAATAAAGATGATTAGGGGACTAGAACATCTCTCTTATGAGTAAAGGCTGAGGGAACTGGGGATTTTTAACCTAGAGAAGAGAAGACTGAGGAGGGGTCTTATCAATGCTTATAAATACTTAAAGGGTGGATGTCATAAGGATGGGGCCAGTCTTTTTTTCAGTGGTGCCCAGTGACAGGACAAAAGGTAATGAGCACAAACATGGACATAGGAATTTCCATCTAAACATGAGGAGGAACTTCTTTACTTTGAGGATGGCAGAGCACTGGAACAGGCTGCCCAGAGAGGTTGTGGAGTCTCCATCTCTGGAGACATTCAAAACCCACCTGGATGTGTTCCTGTGCAACCTGCTTTAGGTGAACCTACCCTGGCAGAGGGATTGATGATCTCCAGAAGTCCTTTCCAACCCCTACCATTCTGTGATTCTGTGACCTGTCCACTAGAGCCCCAATATGGTGGTTCACATGGTCTCTGATGTCAGTTGATGACGTATTTGGGCAGATAGGTTAGTGGCACTCAGCAAAAGTGTTTGCATTTGTTACTCCATACATGCATCCCCTCTCAAGTCAGTGATCAGAGCACAGCAGCTTTTCACACCACCATGCATCGCTCCTGCTGCTTGCATAGGGACCCTGGCCAGGACTCCTCAGCTTTCTGTCAGTGCCTGGATGCTGCAGCAGTCCCTCAGGGTCAGTGGCATCTGGCTCAGGCTAAAGCTGCCCTTCAGGCTCCTCTGACTGCTGCCAAGGGACCAATAAAGCAGACTTGAGTTCAGTACAGAGCAAATAATCTTCAACAATGGCTTACCATTATCCTTGACTAAGACACACAGAGGAAAATCTGGTGAGGGTGTGAGCAACTCTCCCATGGTGTGTCCTCTGTGAGGACCCAGACTCTTTAATTTTCATGCTCAAGCACCTACAGGGAAGTAACCTGAAAGGTGCAGAGTTTTTCTGTGCCTGTAAAACATGCCTTTAAAGCACAAACTTTTATATCCTGGGCAGCTGAGATTTCTTGCTGTGAAATAATTTTTTGTGAAAACACTAATCCTCCACACACATTAAAAATGTTTTTTTTTCCATCTCCAGGATTAGCATTTCATTTGAAGTTCACTTTTTATTAATAAAAAAGGAGGGTCTAATTTTCTTTTCAAGTTTGTCCTTGTCAAAAGGCCACTTTCTGTCATAGTGCACTTTGCAGGATCCTCGCTGTCCTACTTGGCTGTGGGAGGAAAGAGTCATGGCTCCAGGAGCAGCAGTCCCACTCCTGCCAGTCCAACACACACATGTGACCCACGAGTCCCTGCATTTGGCACCCACCAACAGCTCCCACTGAGATCGATGCTGGGGGCACCATGGGAAACGCAGGAGAGAGTTGGCCCCTCTCTGAGGCAGGCAGTGCAGAGGGTGCTGACTACACACCTTTGATGCTAGTAGGCACGACAGCCCAGCCACTGGCTGGCTGTTAGCAGAACAGGCATGTCTGCAGAGGGGCAGCCAACACAGCACCTCTTCACCTCAGGGAAAAACCCAAGGAGTTCTATACTGCAGCCTGGACTAAGCATCCCACCAACATGGAGGACAAGCACAACCCCTCTGCAGCACACACAGCCGTGCTTCATGTGACCTGGCAGCCCCTCAGGACACAAAGATTCAAAGCTGCAGCTTCTTCTCCTTGATGCACATCCTGCTCCCAGGGCTCTTCTCACAGGTTTTTGCTGGCAGAAGTTTGCATAATCCTGGGCTGCACCTGAGAGAGGGATTCTGCTACCTGGACTGCAGCTGCCACTCCCTAATGGTACAGAAAAGCACTGTTGGGAAAGTATGGCAATTCTAAAGGCACTGTAAATAAAATAAATCCATGAGGCTACAGAGAGGTAATGTTCCACCTGAGATTTAAAAGCAAACTCTGAAATATTAAAAGCACCCTAGTGAAGGCATGGCTAATTAAAAGGATAAAATGTTCTTGTGTAGAGAACAGATTATTTAAAACATACATTATTTCTTATTAGGATAATAGTATCTAATTAAATGTTGAAAAGTCAGATAGCAGTTTACATTGTAAAATGATCTGTTAAACATGTTCCCATTAACATCAATACAGTTATTGACAAGCAGATCCAATTTTGTTTTACTTTGAGAGAGCAGACAATAGCAAGTTTTACTACTGCTATCTTATTTTACAAGCATTAATGAACAATTAACCAACACTAGCACTCTTTCCATCTGTAATCCTGTAGTAGGATCACTAATCTCCACCACTAGCAGCTAATGATGAAGGTCTCTTAAGCTTTACTTCTTATCTCAGCCAGTTCTTAATACTTGCATAAGTATGCTTTCTGAGCAGAGCGGCCCCCCATTGCTCTGCGACTGGAATACAAAAGACTGGTGAAATTTTTGAAGGGTTTTCTGTTCAATAACACTTCTATACTTATGTTTGCCTTCCTACAACAACAAACACAAGTGATCAGCAGAGGACTAGCAGGGTCACTAAGGGCTCTGTGTTTCCATACTTGTTCTAATACTTATAAGAATGTATTCACGCCCTATTATATATATTCCCTGGCTGCTCAGACAGAAGCTCTAAACTAAACTAAACTGAAATGAAATAAAGAGGAAAAAACAGAAGACTAAAACAGTATTTACTTCAAGAACAAGTTTGCTGTTTGTATGGAACAAAAGGAAGTTGGAAAGTGGCTGCCTTTAAAAATACATGCAAGATAAACTGAAATTTTTACAGTACGCAATACACATGACATTTTCTAACTTCTCTTTCAAACTGTTCCCGTATATACCATACACACGAGATCTGTGTAGTGGGATGTCAGGGAAGTTGCCATTCTGTTAAGCTTTTCTGGAATAGCTAAGCCAAGCAAAGCAGCAACATCTTCCCAGCCAGGAAGCTGTGAGCACAGTGCTTTCTGTCCTGAGCCGCGTCAGGAGTAGGTTCTCTGTAGTCCGGGAAGTCACTCCAGTACTAAAATAGGATGCAATTGAAATTGAAACAGATTGAGGCCCGTAGGCCTTCATCTCCTTCAAGGATATCATTTGCTTTCAAGAGAAGTGGGTGAGCATAAGCAAGAGTAACATATTTTCCCTAGTCCATTTTATTTATTACATGTACATTGCTTGAACATGGTGGCTCTGACCCTGTCAGAACTCAGAAGTATTTTCCTGGCCTAAATGAAAACCTTGACACAACTACTCCAATGGGGTCCAAACATCCACTGCAGCTGCTGAGATTGCTGGAGACAGAGAACAGGTGAGTAGCAAAAGACTGATTCCAGTTAAGGAGGTGATGCAGGCCCATTAAAAGCTCACCTTGACTCTGCTTGAATTAAGCTATGTGGCTGATGGATGAGCACCAACTTGCCTAGATTGCAATAGATTACTGGAAGCTGAGAATAAACGTATCTACAAGCTATACCCTCAGAGACATTTTAACAATAACTAGCAGTATGAGGAAATGTGCTGTATAAGCAGTTAGAAATTGAGAATTAATGTTTCTAATGCGATCAAAAGCTGGTTCTTTGTATGCTCTGTTCCAAGACATCTTCTAGTCTAAGGCATATAAAGAAGCTGAATTCACCTGGCACTCATGGCTGAGAGATATCTTGGAAAAAACTCCTACTGAGTGTCACAGACACTAATTGGCCCCTACACAGATACAGGCTGGTTTTGTGTTGTGTTTGTACAATGCATATCACAATGCTGACCTTTTCTTTCACCAGGACTACTCAGCACAGACAATAAATAGCATTAATTGGAGAAAAACACCCCAGTTGTTCTGTACCTCTGCAGGAATTGTGACTAAATCTCACTTTTACCACATTACCTCCTTTTTCTGTGACTGCCCAGCATGACCCAGGTGGCTGCAGCACTTGGCAGACTTGTGAAAGGAGAGAGTTCCTGCTCAGGCCAGCCCCTCCACATGAATGCCCAGAGTGGTGGCTCTCAGGTTAGGACATGTGGGCAGACTGGCCAGCCTTACCTGAAAAGTACCACTGAGATCCTAAAGTAGCCTGGGTTTATGTGGTGGAAGGTGCAGGACTAAAGGGAAAAGAGGTTCTGGGACTATCTTTACTTATTCAAGTAAAACTTCTATTTAAGTCACAAGGAGTTTTGCCAAAGTGAAGCCAACCAAAATGTCAGAAGCAGGCCTTATCAAAACTAGAGAGTGAAATGATTGCTGATGGACAAATCACCAACCATTAGTGAGAAAAGAAGGAATGTTTTTATTTGTTTCACCCAGTCTTTCCATTTTTAAGCCTTTTCTGTTTGGCTTCATATCTGATGTATGGAAATTACCTTGATGTGACAGTCACTCGCAGTGTGGGTGGATAGCTCGTTCCCACTCCCCTCTACAGGCTTCAAACCTCAGAAATGACTCCAGGTGACAATGGCAGGATCAGAAGATGGGAAAAAGGAAGTGGATGGAGCTAATTCAGCTTAAAACATTATAGGGACTCTCATTACAATGGTTACATAGGATACAGTTTGGCAGGTTTATTTGGATCACCTGTATATTTGACTGAGACACTTATCTGTTACCCTGACTGCATGGCAATACTTGAGCCATCTTCTACCAAGCTCAGTTATACCAGTACCAGAGACAAGCAATTTAACTGTATTAACACACTCCGCTACATTTCTATAGTAAAAGGGCAAATTGTCCAGGGCAGAGAGCAGGAGTAACACAGCTAAACCCTTTCTGATATTTGACATAACATCTAGGCCCACATTTTCCTGCATTGCACAACATACTGTCAACATATCAGGGAAGATGTTTGGAGGGGAGGAAGCAGTTCAATCCTGGAACATCTCTCTCATGAATTCACTTTTGCAAATACCTGTCAGGAATCCAGGGATACTTTCCTGGAAAAGTCACCCAAATGTCAACAGCTTGCAAGATTGTTTGTTAAGAGAAGGATTAACAAGAAAACAAAATTTTGATGCTGTGAAGCATATTCTGGGGAGTGGACAGAGGGTGGCCTATTTGTCATTACTCTGTGTCTCCTGCTCATTTGCACAGCTGTCAACCCCAGAGCTGTTGGGAATGGCTGGAATGGCAGTATAGTGACGGGCTGCTGCAGTAGACAAGCGTACACACAGTCTGGTCAAATGGTTCCTTGGATCAAACAATAAAACTAGTAACTATTTTCCTTCAACTGCTCTCAAAATTTACTCATTTACTCTCATTTACTTCCATTTAATTTTTGTGTTTTCCCAAAGGGATGACATCTTTACTCATACCTGCTGTACAAAGAATATGTCAGTGTTTAGTGCATTGTTTCCATTTTTATGATATGATAAAGGGGAAGATAGAAGCTAATTAACAATATGGTTTCCAGAATAACAAAAGAGCTTGTCTGTGATGATAGTGCTTTGAATTAACCAGGATGAAGCCAAAACCTTGGTTCAACATTTCCACTTTGTAGATATTGGATATATTTCTCCACCCCCACCCAGCTCACATATTCATTACCCAAATTGCCTGTCCTCAAAGTGATAATATAGTGTGGTACAACATGCCCCGACAGGACACAAATTGACTCTGTGCCTGGATACTACACAGACAGTGTAAAGCAAATATCTCACTCTATTATCTGTTGTCTCTATGAATCAACAGATTACATGGTTCACTGGGTAGCTGAATAACTTTTACACAGTTTGCTCATATCTATTTACACATATTCTACAAAAAATACATTAACACCAAAGAACAAATGTAAAAAAAAGTACACCTGCAGAATCCAGATAAATTACATATGTGAAAAAACCACAATAAACAGTCATGCTTAGATTTTCTATACAATATCTGTAGATATGAAAGGAAACTCTTCTCTAGTGACAGAAACCTGAGACCAATAGTTCTGTGGAAGGACCTAAAAACCTTAAGAGGAACCTTTAATTTCTGACAAACTATGTTTGTAGCTGAGATTATGCACCACATTTTTCAAAGCCCTTAGTGTTCCACAGAGTAGGGATGTAACCACAGAGGGTGTTTCACTGGTGATTTCCATGTAGATGCACCTCCACCCATCTCTAAGCCATGGCTGATCAGAGCACACATCTCCTGTATTCACTGTAGTTCCTAGCCACCAGTTTGTACAACTGGAAGAGAAAGCAGCATGCCATGGGCACCCTTTTTCTAACTTGTGTGGCAATGTAGAGAGCAGAGCAGTTTGTACCATATCACCTTAGAAGCAAACAGCTGCATACAGCTGGCTAACCCAGGATTTACACATGGCTCTCAAACTGCATATGGATACCATGCTGTCTGGATGGTCTTGTCCTAGTTTACCAGCTCCCTCCAATGCCACACCCAAGAAACAAAAGTGAAGATTGTGCAAGAGAGGAACAGAAGATGTTTATGCTTTGCAGTGCTGCGCCTTACAAAATCCATAATGTTCAAATTCTCCCCCATACACACACATATGCATATACGTTTTATATATGTCTGTATAGACACACACATGTATACATACACACGTATACACAGCTGCCTTTTCAAGCAGATTGCCCTAACCAGTATCCTCAGCAATTCTACACATTCTTCTCCACCCAGCTGTGCAACACAACATGCAAGTGTTTGCACTTACGCATTACAAGCTTTTCCTTCTTTTCCTCTTCTCTATTGCCCGTAGCCAACTCTTTTCCCTCCCAGATACCATTTAAACCTATTTTCTGATTAAGTCAGACTTCTGTCTTTACCCTGTCTCACTCTAGAGAGTAACTTTTCCAGGCAGTCAGTGGTATGCCCTTAGACAGTGGCACTAGAAGCTACTGTGTTCAGCTCTTGCCCTATTGCCTGGTTCCTGTGTTCCTGATACACCTTCTTGCAGCAGTGGTGTGCATGTGCCTGGAGGCCAGGGCACCAGCAGGATGAGACCTGGTGGGAAAATTGACAAGGGAAATAATATACCTGGCTTCACTAGATAAAATCTGCAAGTAGGAAAGCTGGTGCAAATAGGTATTAATGTTAAAGCACCACAAAATTTGTTGTTTTCACTTTTTAAGCATTTCACAGTTTCAGGAGATAAGAAAAGTGCGGAAGCAGCTCTCTTCAGTAGACATACAGGCAGTTAGAACTTTGGTCCAACTAATCATCAAGCGCCTCTTTCCTTCTTTTAAAAGGGAAGTGTGTCTTGAATTTCTGGAGTGGTTATTTCAAACCTATTACTATAATGAAGCAAAATAGTTTAAAAATGTATTGTACCATGTGGAAACAGTAGTATCATAAACTTGCAGCTATTCATCCAATTATATTAAACAGAACGGCAACTGTAATTTATTTTAAGATTAAAACTAAACAGAGGGATGCATTTAACTAAATTTAGTAGCATGCGGTACTTGTTTGCAGGTATGAAATAGTTGTGAAAGAAAGGCTTTTCAGTGCTAATTAAGTAGCAGAAGAGCAGTCAAAAATTGCTGGATACTGAATTTTTAAAAGAGCATTAGGTGATGGGGATTTCTGGTGCTTTGAGTTGGTTAAGAATATTTAATTTGTAAAGGAAGATTTGTTAAAACTGGTAGATTTTCCTCTGTAAACTATGTCTGCTTCTCTGGGTAACAAATCCTACATGCTTTTGGTATTGGAAGACACTGTTGTAACAGCCTTTTGTGCATCCTGATTGAAAATTCAGCTACATAACCCTCACTGAACTGTTTATCTTATGTACTTATTTAACTAACATTCAAACTGACAAGTATCCTATTTCTGGGCTTTCTTTTTATACTTTAATGTATGCCTTATCAGATGAAGCTCAGATACTACCAAACTTTGCATGTTTTTGATTTTGCACATAAACTGAAGGGCAGAATTCCAGTCTATGTCCTCAGTCATTCAATTTTTCAAGATCTTTGAACAAGACTTCAAACCCTGCAAAAATACAACCCAAATACAGACTTGCTTCTCTGTCTGTACAAATACGTGAAAGAAACTGGTATGTCAAGTTTCAATGTAGGCAAGCCTAATTGAAGCTTTAACTACATTCGAAACATGAGGCAGGCAGCACTACCAAACTGCTTTATTCAAGGGCAAAAAGACATTCAGGAATAGAGTTGCTCGAATTATTCATTACAAATAAATTATCCAATTAATTTAGGCAATTTTTCCAATCATTAATAATTCACAAGTTGCTTCTGATGGTGGTGGATGTGTGCATCAGCCCTGATCCTGACAACACTTAGACACATGTTTAGCTTTTCATATTCCCCATAATCCCATTGAACTCCATCAATTTTCTCCGTGTGCTGCAGGTGAGCCTAAGGAGAGTTTGTGAACAGCTTGTTTCCCTCGGTAGGTTTTTAAGGAGTAATCATTTGCTTGAGTCGTGCAATATTGTGTCTGCACGTAATTGGATGAATGACAGCTCTCTAAGAGGAGAAAACTGAATGCTGAGTAGCAAAAGATGAATGTTCTTGTTCAACTCCTTTTTTTTTTCACACAGTTTTTATTTGAATAAAGCAGCAGTTTCTCAAATATTTTTGTGAACAGAATCAAATACTGATGTGAATATTCATAGTAGTGAACAAAGCAGGACATACCCTATGTGAATACAGACCACAGGAAGGAATGGTTCTGAATGCTGTTTGGCCATAGGTACATTATAAAGAATAATATCCCCAGGAGAAGGTGGAAGTGCAAATGCCATGTGTTGGAAAGCATTATGGACTGCATTTTTTAAAATAGAAGGCATTTCAAGAAGCCTGTTGTGTAATTTGGCTTCCTGGTCTATGTGTATATTTTAGATTTTGCCTTTCTAAATGATGAATAGCTTCTTGTGCTACATCTGCACAGCCCTTGCACTCCTAAGGTACTTTAACCAAAATAAAATCTCACCTGGCTTCTTCTGTAGCAATCAAGAAAGCCGTGACTTGTCTATTTCCTGTCATGCCTATGTTCTTTACACAAACCTTTACTCCTGTTGCAATGCGCTTGTGGGAGCCTTGAATGGCTATCATTTCTAGTTCTTTAAGGATATCTTATTATTAAGTACTTCTAAAAGAAGAAAATAATTACTAGTTAGCCAATTTTTAATGAGCTTTCTCATGTGCTGCTTCCTGTTTCTCCACAAGTTCAGGTTTTTTGTACCTCAGTTAACACTCTCTGAGATATAATCAAATATTGCAGCAGGTCCCCTGTAAATAAGACGTAATTAAATGTAACAGTTCTCATTGATGGTTTAAACAATTATGCAAATCCAGAGCTGTGCCGACAGCTAGGTATAATGCCTTGCAAACTTTCAATTACCTGCTGTCCACCAACTGCTGTCTCACTCAAATCAGCATAAATTGCAGATCACTTAGGTTCTTTTCAGAGAGACCCAGTCAAACATAGTATGATCCCACAGTCTGACATAACAAAACATGATAGCTAAAACACAAAGGGAAGTATGCTTATTTTTGTATCTGATATCTGACAACAGCTTGGATATAGTGAGTATTTGATTCAATTTTGTGTGTCAGATGGCAGTGGAGCAGACAATAAGGTGTCCACAGTATTTATGAACAGGCAAACATTACAGTTCACTGACGAGGCAAAATAATTTTAGGTAGCACTGAACCTGTCTGCTTTCATTAGATTGGGGCAGATTTCTGGATTGGATAGAAAAGCTGCTTTTTTTTTTTTTTCCCCTTAACAAAAGGCTCACTGCTAGCACAGAACTTAGGACAACTCTGACCACTAAGTCTTTTTGACACCCTCTCACCTAACCGTTCTTTTAACAGACCCACTTTCATTTACACTCAGCCCAACACAGGTATCTACCAGGCTGGATTTCAAAAATTTGATGCACCGTCCACATAGCACAGGAAAAGAAACATTACCCCTAAGGTCACAAAGAGGAATAACCTACTGGAGTTTCAAATCAAGTGGTTCTGGACTGTGCCGGGGAGGTTCTAACCCATGCTCCATAGCAAGTACACTCAGATACCAGCACATCCAGTCTTTCTCTCAAAGCATGGTTTTTTTGGTCATTGCTCCACTGAGTATCAGTTAGGAAGAATATTAACACAATTTCTACTGCATTATTAGGAAAAGTCTTCACACTAAAATTTTCTTCAGCCTGCCAGAAGGAGCTGCCACGGCCCATGCCATAACAGCCACACTGCCGATACTCCACTGTTGCAGTACATGCATCTGTGGACACACCTGGATATTCCCTACATTTGCACAGAGATAAGTCTTTCCAGGAAAGCCAAAAGCAGTAGAGATTTACACTCTGTGTGTGATACTCTAATTCAGTGCTCTTACATCTATGCAGAATCCAAATGTAAATGAGCAACACTACACTGACAAATGCTTTACCTGACTGAGAGCAGTAGATCTAAAGGTACATTGAAATTACTGATTCGGGGGGTTGGACATTACTGGTCTTCTGGTGTAAAACTCTCTATATTCACATTATTCTGGGGAATGAAGAATTTGGGAAACCAAGTTTCACTGTCAACTATGCAGCCACTAATATGATGACACAGGTACACGTCACCCAAACCCTTCGTGTTGCTGGGCGCAGCTTGGAAAAGGCTAATAACATCGTGTCTGCCTCAGTTTCCCTGTAGCCCTTGCCACGGGAGGAGCTGCATTGCTTGGTGATTTGCAAAAATGTGTAGTGAGGCTCTCCTTGCTCACCAAGGAAATTTTAGCCCCAGATAGGTAAAGGCACCTTGTCCCTCCTCATCCCAGGCTGCCCAGGGAAAACAGGGCAGAGGAAGGACACATCCCCTCTGTTGAAGTGGAGGAGCCAGGGGGAGTCCCTGGCCCCAGGCCTGGCTGCAGCTTCTGCTGATGGGGCAGAGGGGGCCATCACTGCCCTGAAACCCGCTCCTGCCCTGCACCGCAGCCAGCACCCACTCTCCCCACAGGTGCCTTTGATAAGGCTTTTCTTGGTGGGAAGAGAGGAAGAAGGAAAAAAAAATCAACTACTCCCTCTCAAAAACTTTCACAGTGATCCTATGAATTATTATTTGAAGCGAACCATATTCAGAGACATATTTTCCCCCCAAATTGCCAGCTGGCCCCAAATCCCCAAATTCTCTGCTCTGACTGCACTCAGAAGTCTTCATCCTAATCCCAAACTATTCATCCCAACACTTCTGCTGCCATCAATATATTTAAGATGTTTTTAATGCCTTCCTTGAACTTGCCTTGTCTCCTGTCAGCCAGCCAGAAGTGGTTTTTATCAGGAATAGGATTCAAAGAGCCTGCCCTGCAGCAATCCCATCGTGCACTTCTTTGTCAGAATCCTAATGACGATTTATATATACTTAAGAGACTATCTCCAGCTGTAAAACTGAAAAGCTTCTGGGGGTCTCTACAGTTCCCTGACCTCAGACCTATTTTTATGTTTTGATCTTGGGGATAGTGCCTCACAACACTTCGAATCCTCCAGTTATCCCTGCAGTAACAAAGTGCTAGCTTAACCAGTAGTAGCAAGACTTAAAACAGGGCACTCAGGATCAAAGTGGCTAACAAACTTGAGTATTAGCCACTGCATCAGCCCTAGAGATAGTCATGTTAAACTGTAGCATGAATATGGCTAAGCCTCCATGCTAAAACTAAACATTGTTCTCCAGAGCATGTGCATCTAAAAAGCTATTTTCACCAAGGTATGTATGAAAGCATGCTCAATTTACCACACTAAACAGGCATCCGACACAGACGGTCTCCTCCCAAGCAGAGAGGAATTATACAATTATGTTGCTTTAAGGCTCCATGGAGCTATTTTTAGGATTTTTTCCTGCATTATTTGCTTTTACTTTCATCTCATACAACCACAGAAGAGATTTTGTCCTATTGATTCAGAAGAAATAAGGAAATACGGAGAGTGCAAGAGTACTGATGAATCTGGATTAAGAAAAAACATAGCCAGGATAAGGTTCTGTCAATGAACTGACAGTTCATTTTCCTTCCATTGTCTGATTACCAGAAGAGCAATACACTAGCAACAAGGATGATCACATGAAGGCGGGAAAACACAACTCTCAGACTTCAAGGACAAAGCCTATTCTTACATTGCCATTCCTTAAATCCAGACATTAGAGCAAAAGGAATGAGAAAAAAGCAGCTCACTCATGGATAGCTTACCGAGGATACTGCAAAAGATTATGCTAATCTTCTCTCCATTGTCCTCTGCAAAATGTTTTCATACCATGCCTTTTATCTGTGGAAGGGATGCACAACCTCTCAACTCTGTGACAGTGAGCACTTTCTGTGTGGTTTCTGCGTAATTAACACCAGCACTAGACCTTTTCATTTTTGCTACTCAAGCTTATGGCCTTTTAAGGGTACCCACAGGGGAGCATCCCTCACCCCTTTGCTTGTGGCCTAAGTGATAGTCCCAGCTTATCCTTAGCTACATATACCATCTGTTAATAACAGAAGGATCAAAAACTTTTGGCTAGCCTGCATTTTTCAAAGAATGGGGGCAGGCAGCATAAACAACACATTAGACAAGATTTCTAAGACTTTTAATTTTGAGTTGGGGCCTAAAGACTTTCAATTTTATTTAAACTACCATTGCATTATTGTCTAGATTATGTTCACATGTACAGTCATCTCAGGAGGTGGCTTGAATTAGACAAAAGTCAGCATTTAAGATTAAATCCATTCTAACACAGTCCCATTTTATCAAGGAAGTGTGACATGTTGGATATCTGTATTTTTTTGGCAATTCACATACAATAAACACTGAAGCTGCAATTCTGTCCTAAAGTGATCATCCCACTTTTTGAGAGTAAAATCAGATGCTTGAAAGTGTATTTGATACCAGTGATAGTGGGAATTGCACCCCAAGAGTGGCACAGGAATTGCCTCTAAGCAACACAGACCCAATCTGACACTCTCAAATCAGACACTTCTTATCTCCAGAAACTGTGAAATGCTTTAAAAGTGAAAACAACAAATTACTGTGGTGTTTCAGCATTAGTACTTATTTGCACCAGCTTTCCTACAAGCAGATTTTATCTAATGAAGCACTAGGGTTTCTAGTTCTTTCCTGGCCAGGTACATGATTTCCCTGGTCCATTTCCCCTCGTCCTGCTGGTGTCTTGGGCTCCAGGCACGTACACACCATGTTTCTTTTGAAGGTAGGAAACACACAAACGTATTTCACAAGAGTAGCACCTGACCTCCAGGCTAGCCACCTGCTTTGTCCCCTGCCTGGGAGCAGGGGCTAGCACAGGAGCCACCTGTTTAACAGTGCAGCAGGCACATCTAGCAGCAGGCCAATGACCTCCAGAGGCTTTGGCCTGTCCATGCAGTTCCCAGATCCACTGAGGCTCCAGTAGCTCATCTTTGTCTCCTGCCACTTTTGTGTTTGTGGGAAGGTTACCAGCCACCCAATGAATCAAACAACAGGATATTTTGTTGGTGTTCATGAGATTACAACTGAAACTGCCCTGGAAGTGGGCTGTGCTGCAGAGAATGACTAGACCTCTACATCAACTTTCTGGTCATCTTGAATGGATGGAGCTAAACTGCTTTACTATCTATTCAGAAGCACCAGATGTGGTTACATGGTAGGGATGAGCTAAAAGTACAGCTTTTCTTTCCATTTCCATGTACATTGACATACTCTCCCCTCCTCAAGAAAGACAAATGTGCCTTGAGATAATTTGGCAACATGACAGATGGTAACTACCACTGTGGCTTATTATAGCACTGCCAATGTCTCAGATGTGCATTAAACTCATACACTGACAAGAAGTCTCAAGGAAATGTTGTTCTACATTTTTCAGCACAGGCATAATCCCTTTTCAAACAAAAAAACCCCAAAGACATGAAGATTCAAAACCCTATCTATCAGGATGTCCTGCACTGAAGGGTAGAGAAACTTTGTGTTCCTGATCTGAAGTAACAGCAAGTTCTTCATCTGAAACCAGTTTGTTCATTGCTGTACATAAAAAACTTGAAAGCTTAAAGTTTCTATTTACCATACAGAAAAAAAGGTTGCAAAACAAGGGCTTGAAAGAGAGAGTTTTTTTAAATTACAGGTGGGAGTAAACAATTAGTTAACTTTATTTCACTCTAGTGTTCCAAACTAACGAGTACAGCTTATTACTTTTTTTTTTAAATGCTGTCCTTTGGACAGTTAAGACCTTATATGTTCTCAAGTCCCATCAAAACCCATGCAAATTCTGTATCTATGGAGAGTAGAGGCAGGTCACAGGATATTTCATCTCTGGAAACCAGGGCTACAATCTTCCATGAGGTGGCAAATGAACACAAATGTGCTGATTGCTTGCAATCCCTGTCCACGTCTGAAAAATAAAGCTGTAATTTGTCTCCTTTTTGCCTAGAGAAGCTGCCTACAAAGGATCTTTAAAAACCTGGGCTTAGGCTGCTTGGATAAAACAAGGTGAAGTTATTTCCCAACATCCAGGTATACATTGTCAGGCTCCAACTCAGTCCTATGAGCCTTCATTTTCACAGGCATTTCCAATAGCCTCTCATTTTAAATGAAATTTAGGAAAAAGGAACTGAACTAAGAACTGTTGACTGCAGTGAAGCTGTCATTGAGGAAGGTGGGAAAAATGCCCTTTTTTTACATTTTGAAGCTGTTGTACAAGAAACAGTTCATTATTTGGAAAGTAGAACTGCAAGCCACTTTTGCTTTCTCTGTAAACACAAACCACTAAGGTTGCTATCATTATAAAAATAGTGTTCTAAAGAGACAATTGCAGCAAGGATTTTGGCTGGGGAATTCAACCAGAACTCACATAATTTGTGATGAAAATTGAACAACAGACTGTCCAGACTATGTCCAAACTATAAAAAGGATTGAAGCAATCATACAAAATTAAAGGATTGGAAAAGTCACATGATAAATTTTCACTCTTTCTTCTAAAAGGGAAGTATCTCAGTGTGATATTTCATTGCAGGCAAAAAAAAAAAGCCCACCTATAAGATAGGATCTCTTTTTCTGGTTCTCATTCAGCTCTACTAACATACATGGTGTTGTTTCTAGTCTACATCAGTTTAAGTGAAAATAGAAGAACACACATGTTTCTGTCTGAGCTCTAAAGGCCAGATTTACAATTCATGTAAACAATTTAAGATTGTCCTTGTGTATGTGGATAATTTTAAACAATCTTAATAGGACCATTTAAGTGCAAACATAAAAATACAACATAAATATAACATTTCCTTGTTTTCAGCATTCACAGAAGGCTCACAACGCGCACAGAATAACAATTCCTATAAACTGTCTGAAACTTCAAAAGAAGCCAATTTCCTTTCCTACCTTCAGCCAGGATCCTGGTACAGTGACACTCCAAACAAAACTAAATAGGCCTGTGTTTGTAGGAGGAAAGCCTTCATTAAACTCAAACCAATAAGGTCAAAACCTTTGGCTCCCTGCCCGTAACTCTATTGTCTTTCAGAAGTTTCCAAAATTTTCCCATGATTTGGAAAAAAAATAAGGTAAATTTGCTAGTGTCTCTTTAAATGAGTTTTTAAAAAATTATCCAAAATGTTGCTGGTTTGTTAAATCTCATATTAGCTAGAGATAAAAAGCTTCATCAGCAACTCAAATTTTCTGTAATAAATGCACAAATAATATAGTTTATTTTCATAAAATTGACGGTCCACCTAATAGTCACAGTCCCTGCAAGTGCTAAGAGTCACTGCTTTCTGTCTTCAGCAATGCAACTTTGTGGAATTATATTACACTAGATCTCATACACCTCCACAAAACAGCATTGCTGTGAAAACACCACTTACTGGCTACCTAGAGTTTTACTTGCTATAAGCTGTTTAGACCACATGAAACCTGCAATACACTGTTAGATCTTTACAAATTTCATGAAATCTTTTTCGGATATCCAAAAAATCCTGAACTGCTTGAATCTTTTGTCTCCCAGCACTGGGGACTGACCCATAATCTCTTTCCCAGCCAGTATACCAAATCTGTAGCCAACCTTGTCACTGACTCCAACAGCTGCTTAAATTCACCAGAGGGGATAGCAGCAATCCTACTTCTAAAAGAACACCACAAGGCTTACGTTCATGATGCCTTGAGGAGACGCTGAAAGGAAGGTCAAAGGTGAAGAAAAGATAAAATGCAGTACAAGAAGATCAGTAAAGTTGAATCTTCTTGATGAAAAACTCATGTCTGTTTCTTCATGATGCAAACAACATAACTTCATTTCAAAAAGCCTCTGGGTTTTGTTGTTTTTTTTCCCTTCTCTTTTGGTTTGGAGTATTTTGAAGTTTATTGAAGGTTTTTTTCTTTTTTTTTTAGGTCAGAGCTCTGTGCATTTAAAAGCCTTATTCAGTTGTTCTTGTCACGAGTACTTTGTCTTACACAGGCTGCATTACTCTTGTAAACAGAGGCAGCATCAAAGTGAAAGCAGATAGAGTCACATCAGTGGATTAAGGCCTTCTGCATGATAAAGTAGCTACCTAGGGTGGGATAAACTTAATATGTGAAAGAATGTTATTGAGGAGGAATAAAGTGCCAAAACTCTGTCATTCTCTTCGTAATGTCCTAATCTAATGCCTGACACCAAGGCCTTAGGCCAGTGTTAGTGTTAATCAATGAAATACCCATCTGTGTTCCCTGTCCTTATCGCTATTTAAAACTAGCCTAAACTCAATTATTTTCCCTTAGAGACCAAGACGGGATATTAAGTTGAGTGAAAGGGACTGTGTCCCACAAAGAAATCCCAGTGTTAAAATGCAGAGGTGTCAACATTGCTAACTAAATTTCAGTTAAACAGAGATTAAATGCTAGTTCCTTGGACATGAAACACTGCATAGATTAAATCTGGTTAAAAATCCTTATTTAGAGAGTGGCTAAAAACTGTTAAGCAGTTTAATCAACTTATAATGTAAATTTTGTTCCCTCATATGCATTATTTATCCCCTGCAATAACCATTGTACAATAAATGTTTGAAGAGCATACTTGGCTAAAACAATAGCAAAGCACAGCCTCTTGCTGTTACCCGAAGCTGTGAATGATGCAGACATTGCCAGATACATAATGGTTATCTGAGGAGTATGTAGTTTATCCCACGAGTGAACTGCAAATCTCATAGTTCAAGACTGCCTCAGTCACAAATGACTTATGGAGGTGTTTTTCACAAGTGGGATTAATCTCACATCCCATTGATGCTCATTATTGTATTTCTTGTTTATATCACTAAGATAGAAAATACCTTTTCTATTTTAATAAATTTTCAAGTTTGTTAGGCTTCTGTTTTTTGGGGGGGGGGGGGGGGTTTTTTTTTTTTTAAATTAGAAGTCTGTTAAGACATGAAGACTCTACAGAAGTATATGGATACTAGAGGCACTTCCAAGTGAATATATAGAAAAGAGATAAATAAACCTTCAACAAGGAATAAAAGCTTTCAGCTGCTTTGTAATGAGCACATTCTGTGGTTAATTTCTGGATAGACTCTATGCTGAACTCACCATGTGCATTTCTTTAGAATTTTATTTTCTGTTTTCTTTTTTAATTGTAAATTAATTGGGAGTGCTTCACTACCACAAGCCCTTTTTTTAAAAAAAATCTTTTAAGGTTGGTGGCCAAAAATGTTACATAAATGAACAGCAAAAACATTTTCTCCTAAATGAAGAGATGTATGTTCTCTTAGGTATATATGAATTTAAAAGATACTGAATTTACTAATATCAGATAAGGATTTCTAATATGACCATCATGGCAATACCAGAGAAAAAACAGAAGAAACACCTCTTTGGCTTACTTTTTCTACAGTAATTAATCAAGTGCAACCATCCTCATGGTTCTGGTGTTACTCTTGGACATCCCACTCATATGTTTTTGGTTTATTACATCTTTTTGTTTCTCTTTGAACTACCACTATAATTTTCTTCATTGACACTTTGGATCTTTGTTTAACATCTCAAGCAAATTGACGGAAAGAGAGGGCAATAAGACTTTCTTAACATTGGTACACACAAGATGCTACAAGGGGGTTTGGTGCTTTGAATAGGGTTTTTTCTCCTTAGCCAGGAGTATGGACATAAATGCAGTGGAGCTTTCTGACTCTGGGGGTCCCTCCTCTTTCTCTCTCCTCTCTATCAGAAGTTACACTTGGGATGTACTTTCTCATTGGTAAGCATGATGTATGTTTTCTCATTTGGAGAGTAGCCTATACTTTTTTAGACTTTAAAACTTTCCATTTAAAAAAAAATGGATTACTGTCTTGGTTACTTGGGACCTCAGACATGGGAGGTGGGTTTATGTGATATACAGTGAAGAGGAAAAAGCAAATATGATTGTGTGAGGGTCTGGGTTTTTTTCCAGGAGGGAGGGATACAGTATTTCAAATTATAGGTAGTTGTGAAATTTTGGTTTACACAGTGCAGAAAATGTAAGTAGTTCTTGGGTCATTTAGATATTTCTCAAGGTGACAGTTGGAAAAGTTCATAAAAAAGCATTGTTTGAAGCCTGAAAAAAGTAATTTTGTCAAGATTTATGAGCAGTATTAAAGACTTGAGGAACTAAGGGATTCAGAAATCTGCTTCTAACATAGCTGAGAGAGCTTTGGCTTGTACTTTAGAAAACACTGTGTCTTCTTGGGTTAGCAGAAATTGTTAATGATATCATAGAATAGAAGGTTGGTGAGAGGGCTTCTCTTAAAAAAAAAAACTACTTTTTAGATCCATCTCCTCTCCAAGGTCTCAGTATTACTTTGACTGAATAAAATTGTTCCTGGAGGGTTGCATTACAAAGGCTGAGCCTACCCTATTTTGATGATTCCCAAACTTAGAGAGGCACACACCACAATAAATAAAAAGTTGCTCCTAGTAGCAGGCATTTAGAAGTCTCATACCAGTGAAGATTTGAAGCAAGCTATATACTGTTCTCATCACAAATCAATCTTTCATGTTCACAGTGACAAACACTAAAAGAATGGCTGGTTTAAAATTCTTCATACTTTTTTACTTTTTTTGGGTTTGGGGTTTTTTTTTTTGCAAATTTAGGTGCACTTGAGTGGCTTTAGGGCAACATTGGTGGCTAGGTAGAGGTGTTTGAGGAGGTGATTGAAAATCTTGCACTTAGGAACTAGGGCAAAGTTTTGCTACTTGCTTCACTCTCCAACCTGGCATGAGAGGCCATTGTGTTATTATGGCGCCCACCTCACGAGACAGACATAAAACCAGAGATTCATCCACGTGTATATAAATAAAAGTCCAGACTCCCTGCCATGAATAGCACCAGTTGTATTAATACTACAGCTCTAATTCATTCTTCTTACTCGAATCCCCCTGCAGTTGTTACAGGCAGTTTACTTTCTGTCTGTAATTGATGGATACTACTTCTGCGCATGATAAATACATGCTACACTGCAGAAGTGGCTGCATTTCAGTGACAGTTAAATGCTTCCTTGCTTAAGCAGTATGCAAAAAGTATGGCCAACCACTTGAAGTCCTTGTAGGAAACACTGTGAGCTTTGAGATACTGGTGGTGGCAGGGCCTCAGGCTATGCACTAAATGTTCACAAAAAGCACTTGATACAGCATGGTGTTTTCTTTCTTTTAAATTTTTAGAGGTAAGGGGTCCCAGAAAAAATGAGGCAGTGGCACAGGTTGCCTTGGAGCACATCACACACAAGAAGAATCTCAATCCAAATCGACAATACACCTGCAGGAAATTAGCTTCCCTTTTACTGACAGAGAATGGCTTTTACTGACAGAGAACTGAGGCAAGGGACATATCACAGCCAAAGAAAGGGTCCCCCATCCCCTGTGCTCCTCTGCACTGTTTCAGCCATGGGTCACTCTCCCAAATCTGTACTGGTGCAGCTCATCACAGGGCTGGAGCTATAAAGTACAAGATAACCAATCTCATGCAAAGGCCACAACCTAATGCAATTACAATATAAATTATGCATGAACATCATAGCAGAAGACAGTCAGAAAACACATTGTGTAATTCAGCAATTCGATCACGTTTGTTGTTAGTGTACAGTACCGTACACTACAGTTGGAGAGGGGAACTGTCTGAGAGTCAAGTGGATCAAACTGAGAGCCAACTAAAAAAGGCTATTGTACTTAGTTGACTGAAGTGGAGAATGGAGTGCTCTCCCTCAATTAAGGAAAGCGTGGTGGAGCTGATTAACCTGCTTGTTACCTTGGTGACCTGAGATTTAGATTGTGAATGAATACATAAGGCCGTGGATACCTTTCATCAGATAAGGGTCTGATGAACAGTTTGAGTGAGAGAACTACAGGGCTGAGAGGTACTGCCACTTAATCTGTTTATGAGACAACACTCAATTTAAGAGGTAGTCAGTGCTACTGTATATATAAGTTACAAGTAAATAGCATGACAGGCATATGCTATGCTACAGCTGCCTTGCAGGTTGTGCATACAGACCTAAGCGCTCAAAATCCTTCATTGGTGCAACTCCCCTGAGCAGCCACAAAAACCACCTGGCTTTGGGTTGGGCTGAGCTCTCACAGTATCTCCAGAAATCATTAGAGCTCCTGTACTCAAAGTGCCCATGCTGCACCTTGTGCACCTAATCTTTCTGCTCACTTCATTATTTGTCTTTTGTGCATCTCAGACTAATGGATAAGATTTCATATTTATTAACATTAAGCATCTTTCATCAGGTCTCCACCCATTTCTAGAAAAGGCCTGAGGCTACATTCTTCCCTCAGTTACACCTGTCCAATCCCATTGGCTTCAGTGAGATTGAACAGGTGTAAGCAAGGAGAAAATTTGGCCCCCTGTTGTCTGTGAATTGCATTATCTGCACTCACCACTGCCTTGACTTTATGTCACTGGCAAGTATAATTAATTTATAGTTTGTCTTGCTCTCTTAGTTGTTTAATAAATAGATGAAAACAGAAGACTCCTGAGGGACTTACTCCAGTTACCTGTAATAGAAACTCCCCTACTGATACAGCTACTTCAGGAATATCCTTCATTCTTGCTCTTCTTTTTATCAATTCTTTATGAATTATCATTATCTTCTCTGGATTTTGCAGTTCTGCAGAATCACATTTCTTGTGTGTCATGACATGATCTGTTAGGAAAAAAATGGTGACACCACTAGCTGCTGAAAATGGGGTCGATCTTAAACTGAAAATATCTTTCATTTGACTTTTGCTAAAACCAGTGTCTGCACTTAGCATGGGGAACAGCATCAACTAGCAATTAGTTACAATAAATCACATTGCCATAAAGACTGTTGCCTAAATTAAATCGAAGATAAAAATCAAGGAGTGCTGAAGGAAGACAATTGACTCTTTAGATCTAACTAGATTTGTGAGCCTGAATGTCCCAGCATTAGATCTATTCTTTATCAAACTAGAAATGTGTAAAACTGTTGCTTGATACCAGCATAATCAGTCAAGTGTAGATAAATGGCCATCTAAAGCAGAAAATAGAAAACTTTGCCTCAATGAGAAGGAAATCCCTGCGATGAGATCATCATGGCTATTTCTGCTAAAACAAATAAACTCAAGATTAATAAACTTTAAGAATAAAGGTGGTTTAGGTTTCTGAGTACTTTGCAATAGGCAGTATCAGTATTCCTATCTTGTAGGTGTGTTATGAAGAAGCACACTTGAGATGAAGATCATCCAGCAGGTTAAAGGGAGAGCAACAGCTAGAAGGTAGACTTCCCAAGGTGCAATCTAGCATGCTGCTTTCTAGACCAAACCTATTGTGCACTGTGCCTGATCAGTTGAATTGAATCCTATTCCAACATGCTCACTTCACAGGCACTGAAAACTCTGCACATTTTTTTTACACTCTGTGCAAAAAAACCCAACTTGCCTTGTATAGTACTTTTGCTTTTTACATTTTTTACGTACTATCCTTGGTTTCCTCTGAACTTCTAGTCAAACCTAAGCAGCATTACGAAGTTTACAAAGGCAGGGTGTTGAAGAATTGACAGTGCCTTTTGCTGTATTAGTGATGCATTTAGAGTAATTATTGAATGATCATTAAGTCAAGAGCAGGCCACCCGCTCCGCATGTGGCACTCTTCTCACCTTCCACTAAATTAATGCCTCTCCTCCTAGACATATGGATTTCCTGTCACAGAAACAATCTTCTTTCAGTAGAGATACAACAGACTATTTTGCCAGCATTGTGCAACTTTCAGCCGATAACTAGAGCTCAATGTATTATGCATGTTCTACTGCTCTAATAAATACAGGATTGACTTGTTTACTACCACCAGTGTTGCCTCGATTAGCACTGTGTTTCTCTAGGCCATTATTCATTGGTGAGAGGAAGTTAAGACCCACTTGGTTCTCCATTAATCCAACTGTGTGAAACAAACTGGTTAATTTTTCAGCTTGTGTTGTTTGTTACTTAATGAGGAGAAATCGATTATTTCATTACTATCATTAACACCCTATTTATGAAGTGCAACGTCGCTTATTTTTCAACTTTGAGTAACAAATTAGTACCTCTTGTTTCTCCCTGGAAATTGTCTCAAAAGTTTCCTCATTGGGCCAAAATATATATCCAGAGTCCACAGCACAGTGCCCTGGAATAGGCTTCAATACAAACCCTTTAGCTATGATCAGAGTCAGAAAGGATCTTTCCTTCTCATCACCACCAGTTGGAATTGATACAAGCCTGGCATCTAGGATTTAGGGCTCATTCACTCTGGTTGCTCATATGTCTCTGAAGACTGTAAACAGGTAAGTAACCCTGAATCTACCCAAACTTTTACATTCCACCCATATTTCTACATCTTTCTATAGTATCTAGCAGGGAATTCCCCAATACAACTAGGAGGACTCTTCAGACTACCAATGAAGACACAATGAACTCTCGGATTTTGTTTGGTGTAGGCAATAGACAGTTGCTGGCTGAAGTCAGCCTCCCTGTCTAGGGGTAAGGTTGCCCATTCGAGTACTTGATGTACCAAGGCCAACCAGACCCCTGGCTACTGTCAGAGTTAGGTGGAAAAGGAGAATTACATCAAATGAAACAAAGGCCCTACAAAATAACATCAGGAACATAAGAGAGAATGAACTGAAAAATGAAGGAAAGCCGAAATGGGTCCACAGAGGAAGAAAATCCAAGTATAAAGAGGTAGATTAAAATATTAGACATAAAATATGTAAAGCATAGGAGTTAAAGCTGCTCTAGGAACAGGTTGTTCAGAAGCTAAGTGTATAGGATAGCCCAACACAGGGGCCCCATTCCTGTGTGTTAGATCTGTAAGCAGTCAGTCCGGTTATCTAAAATGCCAGGCACCCAGCATGCTCCACTTAACCTTCCACAGATTTTAGGCTGCTCTTTCTGGAAAGTTAGTCCAGCACAGTATCCATCGCTGTGTAACACTTGCACTACATATTTAATTACCTGTAACAAGTTATGGTTATTAAAAGTCCATGATATTTTTCACAGTGCTGCAAATACCATTACTTGTTCACAGACATCTGAAATGATCTTAAAATGCTATAGGTCTAATCCTGCCCTTTCCATTTCCTTCTGGACATCACTGTAGTGATTCATTTCAATATTATGGCAGCTCAGTTTTCTGCCATGGTATTACCTGGAACAATCAAGCTGCTGGGAGATGAAGAGTAGCACAGCACATTTTTAAGCTTGTTTCTCAGGCTGCCACAATTCTGATTCTTCTCTTCTGCTCATTTGCCAGGTCTAACATTGTAGGGTCAGCCTCTCATCAGAATTTGCATTAGATGGCCATGTCTACTAGGGCAACTCTACAGTTGGACCATACTGGAAGGACAAAAAACTGCATACCAGTACCATTCATGTAGAAAGGAATTTTAACCTTGCACTTCTTAGTAGTCAAAAAATACACATTACATCTTAATTTTGTGCGTGGCAACTGGAAGCACAATACAGGTAAAACTCGGCATACTTCAAAAGAAGGATGGGAACTAAAAGAAAAAAAGTCAACCAAAAAAACAGCTGGTTTTCCTTCAGATCTGAGAGTCTATTGAGTGCAGCCTTTTACATTGCTCTAAAACACAGCAAAAATGAGTGTTCAAAGAGAAGCCAAACACACAGAGATCACTGTTCCTCATGACACTTTGGAGAGAAGAAGGGCTTTGGTGGCTGGAAGATTCTCAGCCAGCAACAGAAGGATTTTTTTTGAAGCTTGGCATATAGTAGTGCCCACAGGATACCACTTACTCAGCTCACTGGCTCCCTAGAAACCTAAACCTGAGCTTGCTGGTATTATGTGAGGTGACTGCTATTGAAAAGGATGATTTTGCTGCAGCAAAGAGTTCTTCCTTCCAGTCCTCAAAAGCACTTGTAAAGAAAACCACAGTAAACACAAAAGTTAGAAACTTACCATGTGGAGACAGCTACCTTTTTGCAGAACACGTCGTATCCAGGAATTCCTGATGTAAAACTGTCTTTGCCTTTCTTTAGCCTGTTGTATAAGTCATCACTGAAATAAAGACATGATTTTGTTAGAACCTGCTTCCCATCTTCTTCAGCTTGTGAAAGACATTGTTAAACTTCATCTCACATGTGGTATCACCAAACTGTAAAGACCAAAAAAACCAGCCTACCAACAATGAATTAGTAGATAAGGCAGAAAAAAAACAAAACAGGGATTTAATGTTAAAGGTCGGGAGCAAAGAGGGAAGGGATCAGACAATTTTATTCCCAGTTTAACTAAAACCTTCTGTAGTTGTCTGGATAAGCCATTTAATCTCTGTGCCTCATGTATGTCCCCTTCTCTGAAGCAATGGAGCTGAACCCAATGTATTTAGGGGTATGAGAGAAGCTTCATAATTCATCATGGCTCTGATCTGGCAAGAAGCTGCTTAATTTTTTAGATGTCAGTTAAGCTCAAAGGAGGGAAGGCCCCATTCATAACTCTCTCGTGGAGAACATTGCTGCACCCAGTAGATATGGTCTAAGAGTCAGCCTGATCTTCCACTGTAATAGGGTCCTTCTTCCTCCCGCCACCAACCACACAGTCAGGGCTGTGAACCATAACAGCCTGGACACACCCCATGGATTTGACTTATAAAGCAGGTAGCACATTTAGATCATTGTACAGACAGATACCACCTAGATACTGCCAGAGAAGAATCTGCTTATTTCAAGAAAAATAGCCACCTTCTTGACATCTAATAGTGTTCATGGCCTAACAAATGTTCTTCATCCCCATATAGTCTGCAGTCATTCTGGACACCTGCATTATTTTCTCTTTAAGCTATCTCCAGATCTTGAGTATATAACCCACCATTAAGCCTTCCCAAGGAAGTAATTTGTTACAGTTTTCTGTGGTGTGTTCACCCTAAACATTTACTATGTTGCGGTATTCTGAGAAATGACACTATGAAAATAGCAACAAAAGGCTCCATGTTCAGAGAGGTTTACTGTATTCCTAATTAAATGTGGTTGGAATACATCTCAAAGTAGATATCCATGCTAGATATCCAGCTTTCATCCCAAAGCTATCCAGCTATCTTTTTTTTTTTCAAGGTGAGATCTGATCGTCAGCCAGGCTCTCCCTTTTCTTCACAGCATTGCCAATAATGATGCATTTGCATCTGACAGCTTCACTGTGCTCAGATGCTTTACAACAGTAGAAGATCTAGCTCTAGGGATCCCCTCAACAATGTTCCCCTAAGCAAGTGCCTCACTGGGATCTGCAACATGCTCTGAAGAGCCAGAGCTCAACAACTGCAGCAAGCAGGAGCTGAGTGTTTTGGGGAACTACATTGTGACATAAGATACAGCACAAGCCAGGTTAGGGTGCAGCCAAGACCTCCTCTAATGACCTAGCTGAAATGGTATAAGAACTACCGCCCAGCTGTTTGCTTCAGTTTCAATTGCTGCCATGAAACTGCAAGTACCTGTATGTGAACTAAACTATTTTAACAAGATTTAAATTTACCTGGCTAGGATTTCCCTGAAACAGGCCAGGAGCACACACAAGATTTAATTCATATCTGATCTCCAGCTGAGGGGCAGTGGTAAACCAGAAGAAGGAGGTTCTTATACTACTCAGTCATACCTGCACCTGTAAGTACTCTGCTCTGTCCCCTTCATAGAAGTAAAATGGCATTTTTCTAGATATCTGCAAGGCAGAGGTCCTGTTTGAAATATTATTTTAATATCTTAGCTTTTTACTGTAGGTTATATATGTGACAGAATAGCCAGAGTTTCACTTAGGCAGCTACTCATTATTCTTAAATCAAAATAAATTATATATAGCAAACTTCTGCTTTAGATATCAAAGTGGATAGACACAGCTATTCATTCTCACTGAACTGATGTGCTATTCATCAGCACCAAATCACATCTTGAACAAATAAAAATACTCTGAAAAGGTTAGAAACGATTACTTTTGTTCTCATTACTGCGTATTTTTGTTGTATCTCCAATTATTCTTTTTTTCTCCATTCCTCTTCCTCTTCTACTTGAATCATCCATGGAAATTGCAACTCAGATTGCAATGAGGTTCCCAGAAATATATTACTGTTTTAACTGTGGACCTGCAGAAACTGTTTGGACAGGAATAGCCCTCTTCTCCCATTAGATAATATGATCCTCCTGACCATAACATACTTGAAGTCAGATTCTCATCTAACCTGAGGGGACTGTTTCCTTTATTTCTTTCCCCACCAAACTGCAAATGCCACAATAATATATTCCTACTAAAGGAAATAAAAGGGTTCCTGTAGCTATAGTTTGGGTTTGTGTATGCTACTGAAAGAGGTCAGCTCTCTTAATGGCATGTGAAAAGTATGTGTACAAATGTGCTCACTGCTGGGCAACCACTAGCCTTTAATGCATAGAGAAATCAGCAGAGACTCATATGTATGCTTTATTAATTCTTCTATCTTGGTCTGTGCAGGCCTGGTGTGTGCGGTTATTTAGGAATTTACATACTATTGGTTTGAGGCCAGATAAGAAAGTTGATTAACTATCAAGCAAATAAATTCAGTGATGTCTTTGAAGAGTCAAGGCCTACGTATAGTTGTGCTGCTGTTTTCCTGGAAAACGGTGAAACAGGATGCCAGCACCTATTGAACCAGTAAGGGTAGCTACAGCTAGAGTCTTTTAGAGTCCCTTTTTAGTTGCCTACAAAAAAACCTGTCATTTTTCCTATGCTGTTTGACAAAAGAACATATTGTTCTATGAGTGGTTGTTTTCTGGCTTGCTTTCCTGCTCACAAGCCTAAGATGGGGAACAAGGACAAATTATCCAAGTTTTCCAAGGGAAGCTGGAAGAGTGTGTTTGCTGTAACAGATGTATGAGAAGGAATTCTCAGAATGCAAAGCAAGTGACCAAAACATGGGCTACAATAGCAAGCAGCACAGAAAATGCCAGAGAATATGGCAATTGTTTCTGAAGAAAAAAAAGCGGTGCCTGTAGAGCAATATTCATATTTTAGCTGTTAAAGTCACTCAAAGCGGTAAGTATGATAACCACCTGCTCTGTAAGGTTCATATAACTCAGAGCTGTTTGAATCAGATATATGGGACTGTCTTTCATAACCCACATTACATTATGTTCAGGTTAGTTTCCCCACTTCCATACAGAAAATCATAGGCAGAGTGCTAGATGTGTTTTTAACTTTTACATATTAAATAGACCCACTGTACAGGCAGCAACAGCTGCTCATGAGCCTTATTCTAGGGCATGGAAGAGCTCAAGAGTTTTCTCCCTCATTCATAGAGACAGTAAGTATATCAGCATCAGGACAGTCATTGTCAAGGATAAACTAAATAAAATCTCCACAAAATATGAAAGGTCAATCTGATTACTTATTCTGACAGATTCATTATTAGCTGCTTAAATTTTGAGTCACAGTTGTAATCATATTCCAAGACACCTTTCCAAAGCCAAGATGTCTTCTTGGTCAAACAAATAAGGACAACTGCATAGAAGAAAAGAGAAGATTTTGCAGTATCTATTCTTACAAAACAGTAAAGGACTATGTTTTGTTGCATAGACACGTACACGGCACAGGTATGTGAAGGTGAGGCTTGAGGACAACAGAGATTTGTTGCACATACCTGGTTCTGAGATGTGTCAAGAGCAGATTCATGTCCAATGAGAGGTCAGTCTCACATGTAGAAGATAAAGGTGTTGTGGCTTAAGGTTTGG
>VYZX01019594.1:2157-43255 GCA_013401335.1 Brachypteracias leptosomus | reverse complement strand
AGTGTGGCGAGAAAGTGGTATGTTGGGGTTTAAGGTTTGAGGAGGGGGAGGGACAGGTGGAGCAGCTATTCCACTTCCCTTCCTGCCACACTCTATAAAAGGACACAGGAAGTTCTGCTCGCTCCTTCCTCGTTGGGATTGCTGCTGGGACTGCACCTCTGGCTACAACTCCACGTGGCTCAGGAGGAATCCAGCAACATCCAAGGATCGGTGTTGTATATATTTGTATATGTATCTTCTCTTAATACCTCTGTATATTCCCCTTCCTTTAATATCTCTTTTGTTGTTCCCTGTTAAAAGTTGCAATCTTGATTTCCAACTTTGTCTGAGGCTTTCCTCCCTCCCCTGGGAGGGAAGAGGGGGGGAGAAGGGGGATGAAACAAATTCTGCTCCGTGGGGATCGTCCTGACCCTTAAACGGAGACAGCCATATCTAAGTAATTACTCCAAGAGGGTTGTAGTGTATATCTAGTGCATCTAAGCATTAAAACCCACACATTTTTTGCAACATTTCAGCTGAAAAATCTCAGGAAATTAGACCTGGTCAAGCCTCTGTTTCTGAATATAATAACGTAGAAACTGGAAAAAAATATCTAACTGTTTAACAATTCTTAAATTAAGATTCAAATTTGATTTAAAAATTACTAAGGATGTGGATTGTTCTTATATTTTTCAGCAGCAGATTCTCCCACAATAAATAGTATTCCGCAAAGTTGTCTCTTTCTTGTACAATGAGATGCTCTTTAAAATTCCTTTGTCTATATCCAGTAGTACAAAGAAGCCTAAAATAATAATGAGTACTCAGGGAAACCCACGGTATAAAGTCCTCAACCAGTACAGATATAGCTAAAAAGAAAGCTCTATAAGCTGTATGTATGTCATAGGCTGAATTTGGAAGACTGCAGTTCCTGAGCCTGCCAGAGCTCCTTTATCAATGCACAGGCCTTGCAAAGTTTAATCAAACAGCCTAGATTACAGCAACCTAAAATCTACTTTAAATTTTACCAGAGCCAGTGTAGAAGTTCTTGAAACCATAATCTTTTCCACTGTGGTCTACCATTGCAGCTACAGATTAAAGCTGGTGCAGGAGAGGTTCTCTTGCTTTTTAATAGATAATAATTTAATAATCTGTATGTATTGTAGTTATGTAACATGCTCTTTTTTACACTGAAGTTTATCATTCAGCAAACATAAAATTCATATAAAACAGTAAGTCTTTGAAGCAGAATTTCTGATAGATTTCTCTCAGGGAATTGTTAAGTGGTAATGTAATTAAAAATACAAAATGGAACATTTATATGGATTAGTCCTTATTACAGAGATAAATTGTCTATTTTCCATGCGACTATTTATTAATCAGATCCTGCAAACATATTTATAAAGAAGAGCCAAGAAAAAGTCCCATTGAAATGTCATTTTGACTTTACCAGGTGAAGTTCTGTTTGTTCCGTTGCTGAAAAGCAACCTAATTACCTCATATATGATTCCAGAACCCTTCAGAATATTGTAAATGTGCAAAAGCTATTCAAATGGGCTAAGGCCAGGGAAATGAAATTTTGAATTAGCCATTCTTTGGGAAAATACATTTAAATGGAGCCTGAAAGTTACAGAACGTGCAATGCCCAATTAGTTTTGATCCTTACGAGAAACAAGCCCCTTCTCTATGAAAGTAGGGTACATTAAGCACTTGTATTCTCACCTGTACTGAACAGAGAATGAATCATAAATCAAAGAGCAATGACCAAAGTAGTCCACTCAGCTGGATTTCTTTATTCCTGCACAGAAATAGACTAATGATCCAGAAGGTAATCCCTGTTATAATCCTTTAGCTATGGATGAAAGGAGACTCTCAGACCCTCATCATCACTGGCACTACATTTTAGCATAATATTTTCATATACATGTAATAATACACAAATGAGTGCTTGCATGGCTCTCTTCCTTTTGAAGAATTAATGCTGGTGACTGGCCAGTGTGTAACCTATACCATCCATCACTCACAGAGCAAGTTAAAGGACATACAGCTTTCTTTATCCTAATCTCCTCAATTGCCTGCTAGGGTTTTGCTGTGCGCTGACCTCCATCTACCCTTCCTTAGGCTGGCAAAAGCCTGCAAAGGCCCAGGGATGCAGTTGCCACCACTCAGCTGCTCAGTATCACAGATGACAGAAAGGCAGCATGAGGACTGCATTGTCGTCTCCCTCAGCTGCAGGATTAAGGAAATTGGATTAAAAACTACAGGCTATAGACATGTAAAGGGATGCATTCAGAGATCTAAGTGAAACTACCTAATAACTGGTATCTGCCTGTTTAAGAATCTAGTTTTCCTCTTCGTGCATTTTAGACTGGGTTGAGTGGCTCCTCCTCCACTCTCCCCAAAGAAGATATCATATTTCAAGTGCTTGGAGATTCTGCTTCCTCATCTTTTAGAAACTTACATATGTTTGAGAAGTAACAAAAGAAATTATCCAGACTGAAAAATCAGCTCTTCCCAGGCCCTCAAAACAGAGGCCCTCAAAATCACTAGCCACTTTTCCAAAATGACTGCAATAAAGAAGAGACATTCAGAACCATTCAGCAATTTTGAAGATGAAGGTGCATCTGGTAAACTGTAATATGGGGGTATTAAACTCACTCTGGAACATGACCTCACTGGGCATGGAGCTCTAGCATAGTCTTGGAAATGGAGAGTCATTTACAAGATGAGACAAGAAAGATTTTTTTTTCAGCCTAACAAAGTAAAGGTTAGGAGGGAAATGGAGCCCATAAACACATCTAGGAATACAACTCCCCAAGAAGAGTAATGGTACTCTTACAATGAGGACATTAGGATGGTAATAAATGGTTGGCAAGGTGTCTGTCAAACATTCAACCTGACAGTTAAAGGAAGGTTCCCAATGAGGACAGACACTAGATTCAGAAGCTGCTGTGCAACAGTCAAATTAGGGGACAAACAACCCAGCTGTGCTCCCGATGGAGTTTGTTACGTTAATGAATGGATTTGCCTGATGTGAGGTCCTCTGACAGCAAGAGAGATGACTCCTTTCTTCTCAAAGCAAGAGTCTTAAATCTACAGGGAACAAAAAGCCATCTATAAACTAGATTTAACAGCAGGTATTTTTTTGAAGACACAGTCTTCTCCTGATCTATCTCAACATTTACCAGTTTCTTCTTTCTTACTAAACACTTCACTTCTCAAGACCGGAGCTCTGACACCAGCTTTGAAATGCTGAGTGAAATGTACTGCTCTGGAAGGAATCACCAGATGAAACTGAAACCATCAGCACCAAACCTAGAATTTTTCAAACTCTTCTTACTTTTTAACCAAGATTCAGTCTTTCTGCATAAATTATCTATCTCTAACTTTGCAATGAAAAGTCTTCCTAGAATACAGCAGTCTGCTTTCTATACTCCTTAATAAGAGGCAAAATTGCTTGCTTAAAACTGTGCAGATGTTCTGGCTGTGATTAAGGGAAGAGGGATTGACTGAAAGACAAAGACGAAAAGCTGTGTTAGAATAGCAACAAATGGTGAAAAGGCATCTGTCAAACACGCTTGTGACCACTTCCAGTAAAAAGGATTTCAATAATATATAAAATAAGCAAACAACTACGAGCCACCCTAAGTGGCTTATATGAGCTATGAGCTCACCTACGAGCTTTCGTAAGTAGAAAGGTCTTCACTGATCCATCTCATCTAACAATAGGAGACAGTGACTGTTTTTAGCTTCTCTTCTGCTTTTCCTCTCCTTCCAAAAAAGAGGATAAGAACAAATTCTGAAGTGACAACTAATAGGATCAACATATTAAAGACATTTATATCCCATGTTTGAAAATAACTTAGGATCTTAGATTCTGTGGTCACACAGAAAAGTGAAATAGAGCTTCTAAATGGCCAGGCTAATTCAAGAAAAGATCAAAAAAATCAATTTTATGCACCAATCTTACACTCTTTCAAGTATATTATCCTATTCAAAACTATATCCAGTATTAAATAATTCATTAAATGGGGAAGGACAAAATCTTTTTTCTCCTTTTTTCTCCTCATTATTGAAACAACATTCATTTTTTACCAAAAATATTCTCTATTGAAAATATTGTTTCACCATGACAATGTTGATCTGTAGATAAGAGAATTATCTTTTTCACTGTACCATTATGATTTATTATGATGATTTCAGCTTAATCTTTGAATAACGAGTCATATTTTTATTTACAAATGTTGATCGATCAAGTTGTCAAAAATACTTATCCTCACGAAGAAAGGCTATTTTTCCCCTCCTTAACTAAGTAGCTTGCATATAAAACTTTTCCTGTTTTTTACTTCAGAAGCATAAGATGTATCCTATTATTATTCAGCTTTTTTTAAAGACTGATGTAAAAGACCAGTATCTAGTTTCCAACTTCCAATCCTGAACCAGCTTGTCAACCTGGCAAGCAATTTGTCTATGACTGCTCCAAAGCAGGAAGAAAAGCTGAAAATATTGTAGTTGCCTGAGCCATCATGAGTCCCAGGAGGCCACATATTCTGTTTCATGTATCCAAGAAAAGGTCAGCCTTCTGTGCCTGTCACAAACCAAATGGGAAATCTCCAGTGGAAAGTCAGAGGCTGTTTGCAAGCAGGACAGGTTGCTTCTGCAAATCTGGTTGTGCCACGTTCTCTGCAATACTCATCTCCATAACCAAGGCTGGCAGTTATTAGATTGCTGCACTGTAAATTTAAGGTCTGCTGTAACTATTCCTCTCAATAACATAGGTATACCTGCATACACTAGCTTTGCAAGCCAAAGTTGAGACTGGGGAAGCTTGTGGTAAGTGGAGAAGGGAGAAAGAAAATAAGGAAAAATAAAAGACACAGGAGAAAGCCTAGCTAGTGTCACTACACATCAATGGACAGCATTTTCCATCTACTTCTCCCTAATGCCTTACAAACAAACAAATTGTTCCTATGTATTTACATCTCTTCACAAAAGTTCTGTCTTTGGGGAGAACATGAAGTTATACCTATGGTTTGGATCCAAGTTATCCATTTTCATATTTTTAAACAGAAATTTTATATCAGACTTTCAGGTGGAACAAATATTCCTAACCTCTCAAACCCATTTAAAATATCAGAGGAGCCGTTAGGGATTTATTAATTTTTGATGTGTTTTTACTGGCTGTAATTTTAAAACATTTTGTCAACTTTTGTATTTCTCATGATCTTATACATAATCCAGAGGGTTGCTCTTGAGTGGGTAATGATTGTAAAGATGCACACAAGCATATAAATCTTCTCTGTGGACTCAGTACCAGAAAATATCCCCTTCCGGTGCTGATACAGATGCACTCAAAGCTGATCCTGTCCCTTTCTTTAAGAGCTCCATAGGGGAGGTCCAAAATGTAAATCCCAATCAATAAAACAAAAAATAATTTGTTCTACCCTCTATGATTGCAGTTATTCCTACCATGTATTAGAAGTGAAATTCTAGAGAAACATGGTGAGATGTTTCTTTAATGTATACCCCAATAACCCTTCACAGTTTTATGCCTTCTCCTGAGTGGTTGCATTCTCTCTGCCCTGAAACCCTTCTAAATCTCCTGGATATTTGTTTTCTTCCTAGTAGTCCTCTTGACATTATCTTTGGAGCTGCCCTTTCCATTCGCCTAATTAATGTAACGCTTTGATTCCACTCTTATGACAATTTGCAGATGTGTTCTAAGATTGGTGACATGTCACGACTCATTGATAGACTGAAAATTTTTCTCATTCAGTGAAATGTTGTAATTTTCTCTTCAATTTTTAGCATTTAACCTTAGCATAAGTACTTGCCCATGGAGGTGAACAATGTTACATCCTCCACAGGTAACTAGTCTCAATGTATTAATTTGGCCTTATATCTCCTACAGAATGTCAAAAGTTGCTATGACAAGTTAAAGGCATCCTTTGACATAAATATCAAGTAAGTTATGTTATTTGGGGGGTTAGTATCTCTCCTTCCAGTGCTAGGTTTTGCTAAGATGTACATAAAATTTAGGATGCCTTTTAGACTGTCTCTATTTACTAACCCTCTGATGAAGCTATCACAGTATTATTTTAGTTATTATGATGAGGGTATTAATTTTGTAATTTATAATATATATATGATATTTTCTAGTAAGTGCTCCTTTTTTGTATAAGCCACTCCACATCCACTGTAACAGAGAAAATGCATGTTCTAAGATACTACGGTTTTCTATGGAGAACAAGATATTGGGGAGGTTAAACATTAGACATGGAAGACATGCTCTTCCATCACATGCCTTATTGGTAAACTGGAAATAAATTTTTAAAAGGTAAATTTTGAAAAAAAAAAATTCTGGAATTGTGGAGTCAAAAAGTTTGATCACTACAATTTTTGTTGCTTTAAATTGAGTGAGTGGACATTATATATATTTAAACAAAAAGTTTTATATATACAGCTTTGCTTCTAATTATTGTTTTCACTATTTTTTTGACGATTACTTATGACAGAAATACTAACAAAGTTGAAATTACACTGAAGAAAATTTCCAACTAAGTACTATAGCATCAGTCTGTTAGTATCCTTCAAGTATTTTCAAAGCCACTTTTGCACTCCAATTTTCCTAATAAGATAGGAATTAAGAGTGCACCACCACTAGAAGACCTCTTTTCGAGAGAAGACTTCAGCATTACATCTAACTTTTGTGAAATATTCATTGGCTTAGGCTAAAATAAATTCTGACAAGGATAGATAGAAATAGAAATAATAGCATCTGATCTGAGCAAGCTGGTTTTCTTTGGACATTCAGTTGCCAATATTCAAAAAAATGGAAATCAGAAGGCTACATATTTATGAGAACTAGTCTCCGCACATCTCAATTTTATCATGTTTGAAGTTTCCTTCTAAACGTGAACAGTAAACTTGTAAGTGAAACTTGTAAATCAGTTCTATCACTGTCTATTTGTGCATATGTATGTTATATAAATATACTTGAAATTATAAATTGAACTTGTAAGTAGGTCTGATAAGTTTTTTTACTTCAAATTTCATCTCTTTCTAAGAAGTGGGAGGGGAGTCATAGGAATGTTACAGCTTAGTATCATGCATGAACATGTATTTCACATGTTGTGCATGCAGTACCTCACACTTTCCTTGCTGCAATGGATCGGTCCTTACAACCGTAAAAAATTCTTTAGAAAATGATCCAATGTTTAAATCTACATTTTTAGTAAAATACAAGCAGATTCTATTCACAGCAGCAGTAAATCTGCTGCAAATTTTCAGTTCCATACTAAGCTACAATGATACAAAGCTAAAGAAATGGGGACTGGAGGCTTATTTGCTTGCCTTTCTAATATAACATAGTATATCTCAGTTAAAAATTAATATCTTCCTCTATTACTGTAGTAGAGACACTTACTGGGACATCTACTGTTCCAGGTACCTATAGCACTGATTCAAACCAGTAATAGTTTGCTGTGATAATAAAATGATTTATTGTCTGCATATTCTGTAAATTACATTTGTTCTGAAAATATAGTAAAGTGTCTTCACTTTACATATATTTTATATATAAGGAATAATTTCATCATAGAAGCTACAGACAGTTAAATGTAGGATAACTGGTGACGTTAGGCATCAAAAAAATCAAAGGATAGCATTCTTTGAGTGCTTTGTCAGCCCCAGAGCATCCAAAACTACTGAAAAATAAAGGATACATTCCTGGTCTTAATATAATTTATATATTGTGAAGCATTAAAAATCTGAACAGGAGGGAAATATTCTGTCAGAGATCAAATATTTTTTAATGCTTTTTCATTTTTTTCAGTTGTTGGGTAAGCTGCTAGAAAAGCCTTCCTTTTTGCTTAGCAGTGACCTTCAGAGATCTTTGTAATGCAATTTTACACACTTTGCACATTATTTTCCTCACATTTTTACACTTGGTTATGAAGCTATCTGTAAATGTATCCCTATTATCATACAGGTTTATCTGAAGTACCACACCTAAGTCAGTCAATTAATTAGTAATGATGGGCTCTTTTCAGCTGCACACTCAGTTTCAAATGAATTTATTGAAGTAAAGGATTTACAGCATATGGACTCACAGACTTCTCATGAGTTAAACTGGCATTCATATGTACAGCTTTCAGTAGAGAACTCTAGAGTAATATTTACAATGTAAATATCAACTTTTATTACATAAGAAACAAATATATCACAACTTTCACTTCACAACATATTTGTTCTGGTTTGATAACTAAAGTCATCTCTTTGAAATACTATGTGGAACTCAAAAATAGCTTGTTCTTCTTGTAGACTTTACCAGGTATCCTTCAGAGGTCCTGAAAAGCAAAGGAGAAAGCTTTTAAATTAATTTTTGTAAGCAGTTGCATTGTGAGGTGTATAAAAGCAAAGGACAAGAAGTAACACTCCATATAAAGCAATTGCATGAGATGGAGCTATTCACAGGAGCTTGGTGGGCACTGCAGCCAGCAGACAAGGCTGTAGGATGAAGAAAAAAGGTTGAAGGATTAGGCAAAAATGTTACTGCACATTTGCCTAAAGCACAGAATAGCTCACTGAAAACAACTGTATCCTTGAATGGATACAGGAATTGAGGTTGCTTGATACACACTACTTCAGCAACAGGGCACCGGCATTAACTGACCAGTAACTGTCAACAGTGAGTAAGCGATTCACCTATAGGGAGATCTGGATCATCTGTATAGACCATAAAAAAGGAAATGACTGAAAATATTTACAGGAAAACACCTGCGATCCACTGCACCACTACTCTCACCCAGTCAATGCCAGAAGTTTTAGAAAGGGAAAAAATCCAGCAGCAGATATTTTTAAAATGTCTATAAAGAACATTTTTCCTGAATCCCATCAGTTATAAATTGTTTTGTGCCTTGAGGCATAAGCATTTTGGGAACTTCAGAGGAACTGCCACATTTGTGGAAAGAAAAAGAACATTTTCTCTCAGTCTTGGAAGGAAACAACAGTTTGGAGAAAAGTATTTTCTTTAATATCCTGCCCCCCCCCCAAAAAAAAATCTTAGAAAGTAACCTTTTTTCTTTTCTCTTGTTTGTAGGTGAGACATTGTTGAACACCAAAAGCCACCCTGTCATTAATTTCATATTACACTTTCAAGAATACCAAGCTGGATCCACTCCTACATTATATGTCCCTGCAAGTGCTGTGATGCAGAAGGGTTTACATTTCAGTAAAACAAAAAAATATATTTGTGAATGATTTAAGAAAAATAGTAATAGCTAAATGAAAAACAGTAACTCCAATATATGCATGTCAGACAATCCCTCTTCGGCACACCTTAGATAGGATTTAAGTGCATTCTTAATGCTTAAGGCTCATGTTGCTGATCCTTTTAGTTCTAGGGGCAGTTCCTCTCTGATGAAACAGATGCTAAATAAGATCTGCGGCTTTTTCTTTTAATTAAAAGAAATATCCTTGAGTTTGTTGTCAGGAGAAATAATAATCTTTGTTATTAACAATGAGTCAATTCTAGTTCTGTACTACAGTGCACACAAATGGAAACATTCAAGTGAGTTAGGTATATTATTAACAATGACATTTAATTACAAATTTTCAATAACAGCAATCATGGAATAACAATTATTGTTATTAAAATTATTATTATTCTATTCAGACCCAATTCCTACAGAAACATGCAGCATTTCATGGAACATGGCTCTTCCCTAGATGATTCTGCTTTTCTGATTGGCCACACATCATGTAGGATTAATCTCATTTTATTGGCTAAACCAAGTAACAGCAAGATGGAAGGAAACCTGAGCTTACCAGTGGGAGGTGGCTCAGCAGCTCATCTACAGAATCATAGTTTTCTGAAAAGGAAGGTTCAAGAAGTTCTGCTTCATCTCGGAGTTTAGCGGGGTTTAGCTCTTCCTGGCTGTTGTGGATCACAAACAAGTTTTATTGCTCTCAGAAGTAAAAGCAAACAAGCAATCAAAGCCTTTTCCTAATGACAGCTATTGCACCTTTTGTTACACTTATACCAAAGTGTTGTAAATCACATAAAACAGCATGTGAAGAGACATGATATTTAAAAGCAGTTGTCTAAATGAGTGAATACACAAACAGAACATAAGCTCTACAAAAACACGTGCTGGCACTTCTCACCTAGACTGATTAGGATATATAGTTTTTCTGGGACTTCTAAATTTTCATGTAATATGTTTACTTAAAAGCAAATTTTCAACAAATAGCACATTTTCTTTATAAAATTGTCATTCATGTTCCATAGCTCTGTGGATTTTTCCTTAAGAGGCTTTTTTTATAAATAAAACTGTTTCAAGAGTCTGTCAAAAGCTTTTTAAAATTGCCAGATACTGTCTCCTCTTTATTCTTTTATTCTAATCTGATTGTAGTGTCTGTTCTAGTCTGGAAGAAAATGCTATCTGTATTTGAAAAACATCTTATAAACTATGTTATAAAGTAATTAATGTTCATTATCTTTTGTTTGTCCTCTCTGTATACATACATGGGCATAAATCCTTTCTGCCTTAATATCATACAAGTATGGAAACAATATATATTTGCTTTCTTTAGTACCTTCTTTTTCCAGTTAAAACTGAGTTTAAGTATTTCTTCACAGCCATCTGCTTTCGAAAGCGGCTGTAGTTGTCAGTGAAGACAGCATCAGAGTGGCGTTTGACAGGACTGTCCTGAGAGCTGGCAATACAATTACAGAGAAACAAATTAACAGATGATATCAGTTTAAAAGAAGATGTCATTAAATGACTGAAACAAACTAATGTTGATTAGCTAAACGAAATCAAATGTTCATCTCAGCTTTCATTTCCACCTATGGCTTTGGATTTTTCCTCTGTTGAAACGACACTGCTTCCACTGCTTACAACGTATCTTAATAATAAGCATCAAATTCTAAGGATTGATATTCGGTCTTTTGGGGCACACCTTCCACTGATTTCCTTCTCCTGCTCAACTTTGTGATGGCCCATTCAATTAGGACCCATACTCACTGATTTCTAGAGTCCCTGTCCCAGGAATTCTGCAGGATCAAATGGCTGAGTGTGGATTTCATGACTCCCTCCTGTCTCTTCTCATAGCTCAGGTTACTCTTTTTAATGAACTGACTTTACTTTGATTTCTAGCATTTGTGCAAATACATTTTAGTACAATGCCAAGGTGCAGACTGGTTTAAGTCACAGTAAGCTTTTAAAGACCTTGGTCGCTGTTCATATTGAGCTTAGTGCAGTGAGGATGGAGCCTGCTTCTGAGGAAAGTAAGAGTGTAGGATCACATACATGACTACAAATACTTGTTTTAAGGAGGTATCAGGAGACAAAACACACCTTGTGAAATCCAAACTTGGAGGCCTATTTTTCATGTATGATCTTGGGAAGCCTCAGTGTGTTCTGCTTTAAATGATCTATGTTAGTTTATAGCATATGAGAAACTGGAACTATATGGTCTGAAACAAAGGCAGCATTGACATAAATGCAGGATCTAATTTTCACTCAGCTTTTGAGCATATGAAGTAAGAACTCAAAGGAACTGTCATATTGGGTCAGACCAAAATATTCTACTATTCTGTTCCCAACAGTGCCCAGTCATTGATGCTTAGGGATATGAAAACAAAGGAAGGATATAGCAGACCTTCCCAGCACCCTGCAACCCCTGGTTGCATTCCAGACCATCCTGGTCTGGAAGTTGCATCCAGAACCCTTGTCTATGGATTTGCCTCATCCTTTTTCAAATACTTCTATAAAACAGATCTCTCAAAAACTGGAAGTATGTTCTACAGGAGGAAAAAAATAATTTCTTTTTGTTTTCACTGTAAACTGTTCATTTCTTAATTTCATTGAGCATTCGCTTGTTGTTATGTAAGTAATGAGTAATCAATCATTTTGTATTTACTTTTGTCATTCATCTGCCAAGCTAGTAAAAGCACTACAAGAGAAAAAAATTAGCAAATTGGTGTGATAATCATTGTAATATTGCCAGTATTTATTATCAGTGTTATGTGCAGTGTCTGTTGCTCTACCCCTCACAGCTGTTATCAGGAATAAATAGTAATGTGTTCATTTAGTAACAAATACCACTAAGTTGTTATATAGGATTTTCAGCTCCCCCATCATTATATCATTATCTCTAAATTGCAAAAATGAGAACTTAGGTACAGAAGGGTAAAAAATTGCCAATGAAGCCAGCTAGGAAAAAACTCTACCTAATACAAGTGTCACCTCACCTAACTCGTTTTCTAATAAGCGAATGTAGATATCTCTTCACAGCAAGTTTAGCCAAAAGATGGCTGTAGACACTGGTGAAAATTCCATCAGCATGCCTTGCATTTCTGAAATGGACAATAAATAAACTCTACAATACAACTTGGGTTCATATCATTCTGATAACGTTCAATTTGTAAGACTGCTTTCCTTATCTATTGTACATATTAAATTAAGCTAATTTCATAAGACAGCTTCCAGATTTTCACAATATACTTTTCAGCCCTTACTGGGAAGTGAATGAATTCATCATGCCAGAATGGCAATGCAATCAACATTTCTGCAGACATTCCTACTGCTACCAGTATTCAACCAGAGGCCATGTGGGGCTTTGCTTTTCTGTAACTGATTCTTCCTTTCCTATTTCTGCTTGAAAATGTGACCAATCTTTTGACATAATTCAAGTAGTGCATCATCATTTGTACTTATAATAATAGAGAAACTCACCTATCAATAATTCTGGACAGATCAAAATAGAATTTCTCATTTTCAGGTAGTGTGTTCTGCAAAATGTCTGTTTCAGACTTTAGTGAGCCATGGGCATGGTCAGGTTCACTGGCTCCATCAAATGGCATTCTGTTTCCCAACCTGTTGGAGAAGGAAGCCATGTGAAGTATAGTTAACTGAGAACATGCAACACATCACTGCAGTTTACAGTCTGGTTTTGTCAAAATATATATCTACCTACTTTAATCTGCACAGCATTTCAAAGTAGTCTGGATAAAACAATAATCACTTTCAGGTACAATGCATGCTTAGTAATAGAGTAATCAGCATAACAGATCCTTCCCTCTAGTGCATATTTTCTAGATATATGTTGCCATTGCACACAATTTATTCCAGTGAACAGTGCATAATGTATGACAATTACAGCTCAAGTGACAACCATGAAGCTTTTCAAAGCTGTATTTTATATATGCTATGGATGGAATTACCAGCCTCCGTCCATATGAAGTAAAAACAGTTCCTGTGAAGTACTTAACTTCCAATTAAAACTTAAAATGTGCCTTGAAATGCAGTACAAAACAGTTCTTAGGCTTTCTCTAAAGAAAGTAAATACACTCTCAAGAACTTCAAACTAAATGTGAAGTGCAGTCATGATCCCTACATGGTTTTATTCTCTCATGTTTAAATTAATTTGTTAGTTGCAAGTTAAAAAAGGTTCACATTTAATCTTTTAAAATGTAGCATGGCAATTGCTCTGTATAAACCAATTTACAGTTACTTCACATTTTCATAATCTGTTGTCACTTATGATGTGTCATATTTTATCAAGGGCATTCTGAATGCATAGCAGTAGTTTGGCATCGGACATTTCTTCTAGCTCCTCTTACATTCTGTGGCAGACAACAGGCTCCCACCGCTATAGTAAACCCCTGTGTGAGATGATGTGCAAAAAACACATACTAAGATTAGGACAGGCTATTGTCTCTGTAATGTTACAGTCATTATAACTATTAGTACTACTTACATGTCTGAGGCATGTAAGACTTCTGTCTGAAAAAAAATAAAGTTGCTCTGTAAACTAAACCAACTGGAGTCACACCTTCTGAAAATCAGTCACTGTGCTGCTTTGCTACACCATCTTTCACCGGTTCTTTTTGCACTTTGTATTCTTCTTACCTAAATGTAAAATGCACCTTTCTGCAACCTAATTTAATTTAGTTAGACAACTAATAACTTCAACAATTCAAAGCACGTAGCTGTACAAAAACTACACATCGGTCCATAGGGACTGCTTCCCCTCTTCTATGATTTAGGAATTTTTAAGATGTTCGATTTTGCCTATGTACATCTCTGCTTTCTAAAAGATGCATCCATGTAATTGAACTTGTGAGATGACGGAGCTTGCCCACAAGAAAAGCCAAGACTGTTCTGATGGACGTGCATCACGTCTCGGAGTGTGCACACATCCTCTGCGCTGTCTACACTCGCGGTGGTCACCGCTCTCTGAGTCTAGGGGCAGGCAGCTCTGCTGCGGGTGCCCCGGAAGGTGCGTGCGTGTCTTGGGGGGCTGTTAAAGGGAAGGTTCGGCGGGGACCGGCGGAGCTTGGCCGAAGCCTGGGCGCGGAGATGCTCTCCCGCCAGTTCCCGGGCAAGCAGCCGGTAGGAAATGCTTGTTGGAAGAGCCCGGTGGAAGAGGGACGCTTCTCACAGACCCCCTCGACCTCCCCGCGGAGGGGAAGCCCGGGCGGGGCGCTGATCGGAGCGCGGAGCGCGGCCCTTACCGCGGGGCGTGGGGGAAGGCGGCGCCGCGGGGGGGCAGCGCCCGCACCCGCCAGCAGAGGGCGCTGAGGAGGGCGAGGGCGAGGAGGAGCGGGGAGGCGCCGCGGAGCTCCATGGCCGCCACCTGCGGAGGGAAGAACGAAGCGTCACCCGCCGCCCGGCCCGCCCGCAGCCACTGGCACCGCCGCTTCGCTCCCCGACCCGCAGCCTCCACCCCGGCCCCGGCCCCGAGCGATGCCTTCCATCGCAGGGAGGGCTGCCACCTCCGAAGGCGACCCCCGGCAGCGGCGCCCGGGGCTTAGCGACCTTAAAAGATAACGTGTGTTGATTAAGGGGTAAAAAGGAAGGGTCCCGCCCCGGATGCCCTGGACGGTCAGACCCGCTCTCCGCCCTACGACGGCCGGAGCTCCATCCCTGTAGGTCCGGGAGGGTAGAAGAGGAGGAGGGGGACAGGGACACGCTCCTCGCCCGTTGGGAAGTTGCCGCTGCGGCGGAGGGAAAGTTACTCACGGAGCCGCGAGTCCGTCGGTGGGGCTGGATGGGCGGGCGCGGAGCCGAGGGGAGCGGAGTGGAGAGGAGCGAAGAGCTGCTGGAGGCCTGCGCCCTGCCCCGTTGCGCGGCTGCCGAGGCGGCGGCAGCGGAGGGAGAGGAGAAAGAGGTGGAAGAAGAGGAGAGCTTCGTCTCGCCGCACGCTCTGAACTGCCCGACTAGCCGCCGCGTTTTATAGCGTTTACACGTTTCTGCTTCCGAAGAAGCAATCACGTTACTGGGGAGACGTCACCCTTCCCAAGGGGACGGTCGCTTTGTTCAGGACAGTCAGAGACTTATATTTAACTCATGAACAGCCGCGCACGCTATCTTTCTTCCCCCCTCCCTCTTCCTCTGCCCCCTTCCCTCCCCACCTCCCCTCCTCGACATTATTTGATTTATATGAATGAGTTAGTTTTGCGGGGAGCAGGGCCCCGTCGACACCGCGATTCCTCCTCGCAAAGCAGGAGAGCGGGCGGCTGGCGGGGGGCTCGCCGCACCGCATACCCCTGCACACACCCGGGGCAGCTGGGAGGGGAGGTGGCTGCACCCCCCTGGGGCACTTCGCGTCCGTCTCGAGTGCAGAGCCCCCTCCTCGGCCCCGGAGCTGCCCCTTTCCCTAGCTCTTCGCCTGTGTTTTCGGACCGAGTGAGTCCGAGTGAGTTCCCGGCACATGCCCGTCCCTGCTGGGGGTTCCCGCCCGGGGCGCTCCGTCGGTCGGGCCGCCGCTCGCACGATCCGCCCCGGGGCCGCTGCTGGTACAAGCCGCAGCGCTTGAGCAGGCAGGGACTGCGCTAAGGGGAGCTGGAGTTAACAAAATGTTTCTGCTAGCTTTAGCTTGATTTTAGCAGGCGGCGGGTTGTATGCCAGCCTTTGCTTTTTCGTTTAAACTGTGTGCGTTCGCGGGAAATAGATCATCCGCCCACATCCAAGCACCGCGCCGGCTGAGGCGCATGTTAAGCCCCCATGAGTGGAAAGGGGGTCAACTTCCTTCTAACGTGTTTCAAGCCCAGACCTCGGAGCTCCAGTTACTGCCACAATAAGAGAGAACTAGATAGTTTCGAGACTTCGATTTTCTCCTTCAATTTTTCCCTGCCTCAGACAGATCAGAGGGCGGCAAGGAAAGAAACACGGGGCAAGCAGGGGTGGGACCCGCGGGCGGGCCAACACGGCAGGGTTGTTCCGGCAAGCACCTCCTCAGTGTTGTCTTTTCAGTGCCTGCCCTGGAACACCTGCCAAAGAATCGCGGCAAGAATTTCAGCTGAAAAGGTCATTATCCTCTTTTTTTTATTATTATTCCTTCAGCTTTTGTGCCTCTGATTCTCCTACTCAGTATGTAACGATTGTACCAAATCCATACAGACTATTTCACCGTTTCTTCTAATAAGTTTCTCTGTTTCATGTTTCACTAAATGTTAGGCAGGCTCAATGCCGAAGATTCTGTGATGCTTAATCACATTTTCTAATTCAGTTACATAAAAATTAAGTGAATTAGATTAAAAATGCCTGGAAATTTGTTTCTCGTATGACAGCTGTGACTAAAACCAGAGTTCCTGCAGTAGTCTAATTTCAGGAAATTTTCCCCTTGTTACTACCTAACTAGAGGTCCAAGAAGCAATTCTGCTCTGGAATGGCGCGATGAGCATCAATAGCATCGTATTCCCCTCACCCCTCAGAAATATCCCAGTACGACCTGGGAAAGTTCAATGGACTTCACCTAAGTGCTTGAAAGAAGGGAGAGGAGAAGAAAACCATCTCCTGGATGGCGTAAAGATGCGTCCCTGGAGCGCTGCGGATGCCCAGCCTCCTGGCCTGGAGTGGCGAGCGTAGGGGAGGGGTTACGGGGGGAGCAAGGCGGCTTTCGGGCGAGAGGGTGCGAGCATCCCGGAGCTATCCCTGCGACGGGACTGGTGGAGCTGGAGCCTCGCTGCTACCTGCCTCCCCGCTCCCCAGCCCCGCTCCTCAACTCCCCTTCTCAGCTCCCCTCCTCAGCGCCCCTCTTCAACCCCGCTCCCGTCGAGGGCACTGCTGCGGCAAAAGCCCAAATGCTGCCGGCAGCAGGAGCCGGAGAAGAAAGGAACGTTTCCTTTTGGCGTTCCTGGGTTAGCGCAGCCTGGAGAGAGGAGTCTCGAAGGAGTCCTGTGGGCTGCGGTCCCCGAGGGGGAGGAGGGGAGCCGCCGACTATATCTAAGGGATACATGAAAAACAAGTCTGTCGTCAGTTGCTATGTACGTTCTATATGGGTGGCTGCATGATGTAAGGAAATGTATATAGACTGCACTGCCAAAAAAAATTTGAGAGTCACTAGTATTTTACCATGCCATGCCATGTTGTGTCATGCCATACCCGCTTATTTACCATACCTGGTAAATCTATTTTGCTATTCCTTTGTTCCTCTTTCCACAGGTAGTACACTAGATTGGACAAGGGAGCAACTTACTGTAGAGCTGCCTAAAATGGCCTCAGAACCTCTCTAGGCATGGCAGTATTACTGAAAAAACCCTTTTCTATAGCCCCTTTAATCTTTAGTGCATCTAGTATTAAAATACCATATGTTTTCCCTATTCTATAGACAAGAAACTGAGTCAGAGAGAGATCAAGTGGATTCCCCGTGTTTGCCCATGAAATCTCCAGCAGAGCTTTGAATTGATCCCAGATGTTCCAAGCACTTTTCAATTGAACTAATAATTATTAGCATTTCCCTTGGGCACCCTGCTACATTCACTATCTCCTCTTGAATGAAAACAAACTGAAGAAGATATGCTACCTCTCCCTTTCTCCTTAGTCTTTATTTATCAGGAGGATTTTTATTGAGGGAGGTTGGTTTAGATTACTAAGAAGGACTTGGTGTGGCAATCCAAATCCTATTTTTTCCAACTCCTTTTTTTTTTTTCCCTGAAGTTTTACATATAGCATTATTTCCACATCATTTGGAGAAGTTTTGATAAGAGCAAGCTATTAAAAAGAAAATAATTCTTCATAAACAGACAGATGGAGAAATGTCCCTTTTCTGTAGGAGTCCTAAGTGAGTCCTCTAAGATCTGGGTTGGTAACTCCTACTGTATTCTACCAACACGGCCTCTATCCTTTCAGAAAAATGTCACTTGGAAAAATATTGTGCTTGGGAGCTTCTCCAGGATAATAATTAGACACAGGCAACTCTTGGGAAGTCAAGTATTATGTAGTGGCTGTTGCAGGAATCCTGGTGCACAGCAGCAAAACATTTACTGAACCTTTTATCTTTGGTCTGCATTATCAAACATCTTTTGGTTACTATTCACTCTTGCTTTATTTTCCATAATGTTTCACTTAACAACAACAACAACAAAGTTATAAACATAAAATGGCAATATTTGTAAATGACAGAAGACCATTTAGACAAGACTGAGCAGAGAACAGAAGCTTGTCTGAAAGCTTATCTCTCCATTTATATACAGACTTGTGTGATGTATATATAAATCAAATATTACCTAAAATAGCTACATCATTTGGGGAAAATAGATTTGGGAGTTTTTAGACTTGTTAGTTAGATTTGAGTACTATTTTTAGCATGTAAAACTCTGCTGAAATTGATGGGCTAAAAAACCTTTTAATGCCAACTCCTTAAATGAGAGAAATCTGCTTAGTTCCATGGAGGACCTGCTTAACATTTGCCAGATTTATCATGTAATTGTGTTTTTAAAAGAGAAATTACATCAGCATTAGAAATATAGTTTTACTTAAGAAAAAAAAAAAGAAAGAAAAAAAAGTTGGTTTAGGACTTGCGTATTGTATCAGAAAAGGAAACTTCTACTGACTCATGAGTTCTGCCTCACCAATCATTGGGTCTGCAGAATGTCCCTTGTGCATTACAGCTCGTGTTCCTGTAGATGAGTTCAGAAAACTCTGCCTTTGATCCCATAGCTGTATCATATTGATCCATGAGTTTTCAGAGCTTATAGAGCAGATTGATGGAGTAGCTAACAGAACAGCTTTTTCAGCATCCACAAAAGAGATAACAGAAGAAACGTCAATAAATTGTATATGAAGAGTAAAAAATACAAATAAAAAATGAAAAAATAATCTACTCTTCTCTAATCCCTTAATAACATGATTAGCATAATCTCCAATTTCTGCTGTCAGCACCCTCTTGCATTGCTGGGTCTTACTCTCCTACAAACATTCATATTTCTCAGTATCATCTGGTTGGAAAAAATGGGTGGGGTCACTTGCTGAAACTTCTCCCAGCTTCACTCTCTTTGCAGCTATCTCTGCTTCTCAGGAGAAATAAGGAGAAACCCACCACTTCATTCTTTTAGGCAAGTTATATTTCAAAAGCACAACCCCTGTTTCATCATACCTGTAGCTTGAGTCAGTTCTGCAGACTCAGAAGTGTCATGGTAAACAGAACAAAATACAGACAAACATTTTATAATTGAAAACTCATGACTTGCCTCCTACAGCAGAAACATTCAGAAGAAGAGCGCTTGTCTCCTCAGTTCCCAGGCTAGGGGGAGGGAGTCATGCAGGTGGAACAGGGAAGCCTTCATTTCTTCTCTCACCCTCCTTGAGCCCTGCTTTCAAGTCATAAGTATGAATCCTCAAAGCAGAGTCATTAACTGGAGTAAACTCCTACAACAAATATATGATATTAGCAAACTTGCCTACAATATACAACACTTGTACAAGTCCCTCCTGTTCCTTGTGATACCGGTGCATTATGACTGCACAGGTTAACAATTTTCAAAATCAGTTTTCAGAATCACTGGAACATTTGAAAGCCCATGATTCCAACCCTCTCTTCCACCTCTTGTATAAGTATGTTCTGACATCATTAGCACAGACATGCTTGATTAAAACTTCACAGTGGGTACCACGAGGAGTAAAAGGCATGCAGGAGAGCTACTGGCTCCAGCAGTACTCCAAAGGGTCTTTTCCCCTTGTCTGTAATGCCATCTAGGAAAATTCCTATTGCTTGTTCAGTTCTATGTTTTCATACCCTCTACTCCCTTACTCCAAAGTGCAACCCCAGCTCCTCTCAGAATCCAAAGCAGTTTGAGATAGACATTTCATTCTTCAGGTGTTTATGCTGTTTGGTATGTGCTCAGATTACTACTTCATATCCACCTGGTTCATGGTATGCAGCTGTCCTAGAAGTGTGATTCCAAATTACTTTTTATTTTTAGTGTGACTGTGATGTTTCTTCCATCCCCCTCTTAATGTCAGACTCATGTATTCTACACTTATTCCTCAGGAAGATCTGTGACTATTCAAGCTTCAACAGAAACTTTACTATTCTGATTTTCTTTCAAAGCAATCTCCTTTTAATGCTTCACTTAACTTGTTTAAATAATTTCATTCACCTTAAACCCCAGAAAATTGCACAGTAATACAAAACTTGTCAGGGGGCACAGTAGTTTTTGTTTTGGTCATGTTGGATATTCTTTGTTTTTAACAAGCTCTCTGAAATAGGTCCTATTCATACCAGCACCATTATAATCTTCAATCTTCAGCAAAGGATGAGATAACACTTTCATCACCAGAAATGTGTTCCTCCTCCTGCAGCTGACCTAGTTCATTCTTCTTCTCTGCAACTCTAGAATAGCCTCTTTGTATTGCAAGCATGTATTTCTTTAAGATGCCACAGTGTTCAGACTCAACTTCCTACCCATTTTCAGCCAACTCTGCTTCACAGAGTTTTGAGATTTTCTATATAAATCAATTTATCTATACAAACCCAAATTTTCTATGGTGAATCTTTGAAAACTACTATATTTTTCATTATAATATGGTATACATGTATTTCTCTAAGCTAATAACTAATCATCCAAAAAGATATGAAGAACAATCTTTCAAATCTGTGTCTCTAAGTTTTACCCATGCTTTCAGGCCCGTCACCTGTACTATCTGATACCTTATGGATGTCCTTTTGCTTCTACATGTACAAAAGGAATAAAAATGGAAATAACCTCCAGAATCCCTTCAGGTTACCTGTTAAAAGTAAAACTTATACAACAGTGTCATGGTGGACCTCAAAAGTTAGAAGGAAACCCTGAGAGCAAACATACCTGGGGCACTTTATCTTACTCTGATTCATTGTTGGCACTTACCTTATACAATTTATTGGAAGCTTGAGGAAACCAAGAAGCTAATGACACTAATGGTTAAAAGCACACCTCCAAGTGCAGCTGAATTGTTAGAAGTCCCTTTGCCTTCCTACCTACTTCCTATACTGACTGAAAAAATCCCCATGAAGTATCATTTATACATTTGTAACTGTATGAATGGAATCTTTCATGTGGTGCATACCATAACATCTGTGGTGAAAGGACTGAGATACATCTCCAGTTTTGCATAGATGCTTTTCCCTGTGTATGGAACAAGATGCTGGTTCTAGACCGCGTGGCCAAATCCTTTTTGTGTTCCCCAGTAAACATTGATTGCTACTACTGCATTGTCTGGAAGCTTATGAGAGCAGACATATCATCTCAGGATATAGAAAAAACCACGTCAGTTGGGCTGGAAGGCACATCTTAAGATGCTAATTATGCAAGGATAACTTTATCCCATGAACTGACCTAATCATCACAAGTTCTTTATTTCCCAAGCTGAAAAAAGCAACCATCTAAAAGCTATGGCAGAAACAAGCTAAAAATGTTTCAGTCTCAAGCAATTACCACTATTGTCTTCATGAAAAAAGTGCTGAGAGAGGTTTTCTAAAACTGTCCATGTGTATAAAGGGCACAGAGTAACATGCTGTCTCTTAGCACTCCTCTAAGCCTAATGTATGCTGTTATGGCTGTGAAAATCTATATTGACATTTAGTTTCCATGAAGAAGCTATACAGAAGAAAGTATCAACCTGTTAGTTTACCATGCTTAACAAACAATATAATTTGAACTTAACTGTTTTCTATATTAGTTATGGAAGAATTTTTGTAATGTTCATGGACAAGAGAGATATAGTTCCAACCTAGTTTATCATGTAGTTCAACTCCACAGGTCACTAGAACAAGCAATAAACTCCCACATCTTGTTTAATTGGCTTCTTGGCCAATACATCAATGACTCTTTAACATTTTTGTCTCACATAAAGTGTTAAGAACATTTCAGTAGATGAAGCACCACAGTCAATATATTTCACTTTATTAAGCACACATAAATAGATCCAATACTAGCAGAATTCTATGAGGTTTGGGGAAGCAAAAATCACTGCAAAGATAAAAGAGATTAATAGCCACAGCAACACCTTTGATAGTCATCATATGTTCTGTCATCATGTATGTGTATAATTATATTCTGCAATTTGTTTGGGTTTTTGAATTTGACAGATGAATGAAAGTGCTCTCTGCAAAAATGAACCAAACACTCTGCACTGGTGCTGAAACAACTAATGCAGTATGTTCGTTTTGATTTAATGTTAATATTAAAGTGTTGCTAATTGTTGAATCTAAGCTGTGGACCTTAGCACCTTGAAATTTGCTAAACTTTGTGCTCAAATTGGAACAAAGCATGAATTTATAAATTATTGATCCAGATTTGAATCTTGCTCCTGGTGACTCTGTTTCAATCAAGGAGTTACATCTATAGCTGCACAGTAAAAATAGATGTGTAACTTTTTTCCAGTAACTAGAGGATTTAAAATTATTATTTCATGGTAGTAGATAATTATTTTCTACAAGCTTTAAGTACAATTTCATCTCTCCAAGTCACAGGCCTTACCTGAGACATTTTCTGGCTTAATATAAAAATATTGCATAGATTTGGAATCACAAAATGTCCCAACAGAAAATGATGTCACACTGCACTGGGTGTGACAAGGCCAGCAAAACTAATGTCATAGGTATTTTTCCTTGCTTCTGTTTTGAAAGATGGTCTCTGGTTGCTTCTAGCAGTATCAGCTCAAGTGGGATTATTTTCATGTGGAGTTTTAGAGAACATTTAGAAGTTCATAACCAGAGGGGACTTCTTTGTCTATTGAAGTTACTCGATGAGTGTTGTCATTTTGAACATTGGGTTCAAAAGATTTCAGATTGAAGGGGTAACAGAACAGTTGGTTCTAGGAGCTTTGCCCTTGTCTCAGATCTTGGAACAACTATGTTGAATAGTATAGCTATGCTTTTTGTTAAGAGTGGGCAGCATAAACTGAAGCTGAATCCATAGCCCTGTCTTTGCCTCTATTCCCTTATGCACAGTGCTCCACCTAGAGCTTTATGGCTTAGAAAGCTCATCCTCAGCACAACTTGTGGACCAGGTCTCTGTGACTGAGCAGGGACAAGGATCAGCCTCTCTTAGAGAGCAGCAAGGGCTGCATCTTCCAACTTGACTGATTCCCAACTGTCCGGCTAGGAAAAACTTACTGATTGTCAGCTTGGAAGTTGAAGAGCATATTAATGTTCAGTGTAGTCATACGTACTAGGAGCTGGGAGCTACCTACCCTGCGCACTATCCATAACTGCATGTACTCGTAAGGTTGCATACAATTCTGCTTGCAGAGTTTGTGCACACAGTAGAAGATACACACATAAAAGTGTCCTAATAGCGAAAAGGTTACAAGGTGCATGTCATGCATTAACTTAGGAATATGAGAATAAGCCATAGGCAGGAGTCACTAAAACAATTCCAGACTCCTTTCTGCCTTGTCCTCCCGACAAAGCTGAACCCAAAGCAAAATCTTACAGGATCTATCACAATATAACACATTTTGTCAATTCCTTATGTTGTCTAGGGACAGTAGAGATTAGAGACAATCTTTTTATAAGTCGGTAAGATTGTCCTGTTGGGGATAGTTTTTCTTCAGACAATCTTGATTATTAAGAGGATCACTGTAAGGTTGGCCTCAAAAGCCAGAGGAAGGACTGGCTATCTGATGCTAGATCTGTCTTTGGCTCAGCTTTGCTTTCCAAGTCCACCCCTAAAATGGTGCCCAGATGTGATCTTTAGCAGAGAGGTACTCTATAAATACTTCTCTTTAGTTTTTACTGCTGTCATCCTATTTCACAAGCACAGCATCCAGAGAGATGAGACAATGCAAAAACCACCTTTGACGAACTGCAGAAGTGCCAAGACTCAAACACAGCTGTGATTCAGGTGTTCCTAGCTCTGCTTTCACATCAAATAATAGAAGGGAATGGCCAAGCACTGATTCACCATGACCTCCACTGTCAGCTCCTCATGTGTCTGCATAAGGACATAAGGATCAACCTTACACATTCACGGAACATTTTACATGCTGAAAGAGTGAATGGGCAGGTAAGATGTGCAGAGTAGCCATCTGTTTTCACAGAGAGGAAGCTTTCAACAAACAGAAATCACTTGGCAGATACAAATTTTGTTCTTAAATTAGGCTTAAACAAATTCTTGAATAATGCAGTTTATGGAATTATATTCTGATTCAGAAGAGTTATTAAATATATGAGTAATCTTGCTGCAGTCAATATTAGAGCAATATAGATTAAATCATCAGTGGTCAGCCAGACCATTTGGAGGGTTAAGGTTTAAATATGAACAATCTGTTTTGCTGGATTGGGCTTGTGTACCAAGGCCCTCAGTTGTGTGTCTATCATGCAGATCTATGCCTAAAGAACAACAATGTGAGATACAATGTATGTCTTACTTTTGCTTGATTCACTGTTTGGTTGCACTGATAAACAAACAGTTATCCTAGAAAGTTTTTGGTATATAATGACTCAGATTTTGAGCACAATGTCAAGCTCAACAAGACTGTCTGAAACATTCTTGGTCTGTTTTTAAATCTTTGTAATGCCCAGCACTGGAAACAGCTTTGAAATCACCTAGCCATTCAGTGTCTTGAAAGAAAGTGCCTTGAAAGAAGGAGGAACACCTGTTCACACCAACATGAATTTTAAATGTACATGATGATATCTAGCCTTCAGGATCCATAAAATGTCTTTGACAAGGCATGCAGATGCATATGTTTTGTTATAGATCAGGTATGACTGAATCAGGAGAGACCCTTTCAGGTATCTTTCAGGAACACTATCAGGACATTAAACAGAGTAACTCTTCATTTACTTTGAAAAGTCATGGTAAATCTACTATTCTCAACTTACTTGAAGTAGTTGAAGCCTGTCTTAGCCTACACTGAGCTTTCTCAATCCCTTTTTGCCTCCTCTGTATGTTTGGTTTTACTGTGGATATCTCTGGCCTAGAGCAAGTTCTCTGGGTTGGTGGATGAGACGAAAATCTGCAAATGCTTAATTTTGGTGTCTCAAAGAGAGTTTAATTTTTTTTAAGCTAATACATTTCAAACACGGTTACATGATGTGGGAACATATTTAATGTTCAGTTTCCTTTTCAGAAGTGATTCAATGCCTAGAAGCATTTAGACACTTTGAAAGATTTCATTTAGTGAATACACAAACACTAAAAAATATGGTTTTGAGCATGCAGGAATTTTTACAGGACTCAGTTTTATCTTACCCAAAATGTTCAAAAACATCTGCATCATGAATTAATGCATTGCAGTTATAAGAATTTTGCAAAGCAGACATAAAAATTTTGCAATGCAATTCAAAGTTTTACTAAATGCTATCTGACATTTAGTACTGACAAAAAGGTGTCTGTATCTTTCCATGACATCTGCCCAAGGGATTACAGAAAAAAAAGAAAAAAAAATCAGTGCTTTGATGCTGGCAAACTAGTGCTGGAGAGCTTATCACATACAACTCAATCAATTCCTCAAAGTGATTCTTTGGATAACAAAGTCGTCTTCTCTGTTACTTGGCAGAACAACAAAAGAATGGGATAGAGTAAAGACCTGTGTATTTTTATCATCATACTTATCCACAGAGAGAGAGAGATGGAACTTACTATGGAACTAAATAGAGAAGTATTAAATGAGAAAAAATAAATCTACACTCCCACTAGAAAATATTTAAAGGGAATTCTTCCCTCCTACGAAAATAACTTTAAATGATCACTAGGATATACAGCACAATATTAGAGCATGATCTCTCCTTGCCTCTACACTGTGCTTCAACTCAAATCCTAGACTGGTCAATCCTGAAGCTAAAGATTCATTCCATTTCCATGCACAGCAACTTCTCCATACATGTCCAAAGAAATGCAAATTACTGCCAGCTGTGATTTGTGCTCTTGTCAAATTGGAACAAGAGAGCAGCATCACCTTTCCTTTGTAGTCATCAATGTGCTGCCAGAAAATAAAGTGGATCTGTATAGATGCAGGTCCACATTGAACTAGATAGGAATAATTTTGCAATCCTGTGCCTTTCCATACTCTCTCTAGTCATAGGCATATCTTATAGTTATGTCCTAAATCAGCAAATCCAATTTCCTGCTATCTCAGTCCCATCACTGTGCGTAATTCCTTTCATGATTAAGCTACTCTTGTTTAAAAGAACTCCTTGCTCTAAAATAGTGCAACTGCTCCTTCACAGCCCTCAGCACACAATCACTTGATTCTGCTGCTAAATAGATGAAAACATGTCTCTGATGCAGAATGTCATCAGAAAAGCAGACAGGAAACATGTTTACTGAAATAGCTCTGCGATCCAGTCCATGCCCATCAGACACTGCCATTCTCATACAGTAATGTCATCAGAAGTCTGACGGGAGCCAAAAGCTTCCACAGAAGTTAAAAGCGGAAAGGAGGCATGCAAACCAGGCTTTTGTCTCAGGTTGCTTCCTCATGCTGCAAACGGTTTGAGGGCAAAAGCATGGAATAATGCACAGCCCTCACCTAGCATAGAGAGGCCAGACATCCTCTGTGGAGTCACTGGTGCTGCTGCTGCTGCTACAGTGTGAGGCAGAAAATCGCTGGAAAAGTGTCCTCTTTGTTTGCTGCTGTCAGCAGTAGTTCACTTGTTGACTGATGCAGTAGTTTTCTCAAAACTCCCTAGCCCAGCTGCATGAAAAATACTGTCAATTACAGTCACTATTAATACTCCACTGAAAAAGAGATTAAGGTCTTGTAATCCTCTTATGCAGTCAAAAAGGTAAATAAGTAATTCCTTACAAAGTCATATAGAAACTCCAAACACTCAACCCCTTTGAAAACTCACTTTTAGTAAGAGACTCAAATGAAGATATTTTACTTGATTTTTAAAACACTTTGTAAGGCTGGTTTCTAGAATTCTATTCTCTGCTTTGTGAAGTTATATCAATGCTGTTGTCCTTAATCTGCTCTGGACTTGGCAGAGGTACATTTCCAATTAGTGTTTTCTTCCTTTTTTTTCCAGAAGCTGTACTGCATCATAGACATCACCTAATTTTATCAAGTGCCTATAGGTCAGGGATCTGGCATATGTCATTTCACCTCTGAGAGGATATTTTCAGTAAATGTAGTTTTCAGTTTATACTTAAGGATGGATGTTGAAATGAGTCAAAAACTTCATGGTAAATTATAAATAAACTTTAAAAAATTGATTTGGCAAAGATACTGCATGTGCAGTGTGTTACAGTATGAAAATCAGTAGCAGTCTGAAGAGGTGATCAGCAGTTCTTCAACAGGGGAATGTCAAGGAATGTAGCACCAGCTACTTTTGTAAATATGCTGGAACTCAGCATATTTATATGCGATATAAATATGCTATTTATATAAATATGAGTATTTATATTTATATGTATTTATGCTAAATATATATAAATATGCTATTCTCAGAGAGTTTTGTCTTCTATAAGAAACCAGAAATGAAACAATTGTTTTGTTCAAATGAACAATAATGAATAGTGTTTCTCTTCACGAAGAGAGGAAGTAGCTCTGCTCACTTCAGGAGAAGGTGTCAGGATATCTGGAGGTTAACCAAATTTCTGCCTATCACACCTTGTGTGATTCTGGGAGCACCCTTTTAATGATGATCTCTCACTGTGAAAATATATTACATGCAAAATTATTGTGAAGCTTAACTCGTTGCTTTGTGAATGCTTTGAAAACTTAAAATCTAAAGTAATACTTCTTAATTTTTTTTTTTAGATACAGCTCATCTTTCCAATATTTTAAATTGAAATAAAAGGCTAGAAAAGACCATTACAATGAGGAAGTATAATCTTTTGCAAATCACAATGATTCCTGAATCCCACAATTTATTTTGGGGGTTGATCCTGTGCAATGAGCTTTGATCTTAATGCAATAAAATGTGCATGCGTCCATTTAAGCATGAACCTTACAGTGATTGCCCATCTGCTTAAAGCAAGCATTTGTTCAAATGCTTTGTGGATTGAAATTCAAGTACTTGGAAACCAGTGGATTTAAAATCTGTAAGCACTGTTATTTGTGAGATATTCTCACTTGTAACCTTGAAGGGGTTCTCTATGACGAATATGGCAAATTCTGACTTGGACTTCATATAACATCTTCAGCTTTGGGGTGTCTCCCCACAGAAGCAGAGGAAGGACCAAGTCCTCATTCACAAATCCAACCATATCAGCTGGCATAATTAAAGATTATACCCTTCCCTTTAAAGCATATTTTACATAATTCAACATATTTATCTTTAAGGAAAAACATGAGCTTGAGATTGTAATATCTAACTTTATTTCACATTCTGAAGCTTCCAGAGTGCTTGCAAAACATTCATTTCAGACATTGTTTAAACTAGTAGCTAGGTATCTGATAGCCATACTAGTTATGCACCAAACAATCTGTGTTTTTAATCTCCCTAATCCAGGGGACATAAAAAATTGCTTTGTTATCCAGTACAGATTTCAGGAGGAAAAAAATACAGTACATTTAAGCTTCCCTTTCTACATTGTTTACTAAATATAGTGTAATACAAGTAACAGTATGCTGTGGAAAGTTCTATTGAATTGCAATGTGCATTTACAGTCCAGGAGTAAAAATTTACTCATCTAAAATTATTTTACTCTCAAGGAACAATCAATTTTGGCCAACTGGGTACAAGTTTTCTCTTCAACCAGTCCACCAAACTCAATAAGCAAAGGGAGCAGGTTTGAATTCTGCTTTTCATAGGCACATTACAATAGGTGGCATTATTGATTCTGGAGCTAGGACACTGTGAGCACACTTGTGTGTGTAATGAAGTTCAGTAGACTCAATAAGACTTTAAATGAAAAAAAATATTATTTTTGAGTGAAGTAAAACTTTCTCCAGAGGACTATTGTTTTACATTCATAGCCTGCAACCAGCCAAATGCAGTTTTGCAGTTTTATCAGCTAGTCCTTAGTATACTAGAAGCCATAGTGTCTGTAGTGAAATGCTTTGTAAACTCTGTAAATAGTTGTTCTTCTAGCAATGACATATATCTCTCCAGAAGGGAAGATGTTGCACATTAAAAATAAAACAATGAAAGCCAGTCAGTAAGTATATGCAAAATAATTTGACTTTACAATAAGGAATACTTGTGGTTTACAGTAACACTTGTAAGCTCAATGTTTGTAGCAGTATTTGTAAATGGGGTGGTATTGGTCTGGAGGGTTGCAGTTCAGAGATCAATATCAGTGCCTCCTGGTATTGAGGAGGCATGCTTCTCAGGCATGCCGAGCTCAGCAAAGGGATATTTGCTGCCAATCTCAAAGCCTGGAAATTAAGATGTTAAGCAGTTTGCCCATTCTCAAAAGCCTCTGCATCTTTGTCCCTTCCAGAAGAAAGACGAGGACTTCTCTCTACAGAAGCACAAGATGAGCCCCCTCACAATCAGGAGCCCTGCAGCTGGTGGCTGCCCAGCTCTTTTAGAAACAACAGGCTTATTTGTAAGTGAGGAGTAAGACTTCTCCTCTACTTGTGGAAAGTCTATATCCTTTATTTGAACATGAAATATTTAACAGGAAACTGACACAATAAGACTTAAATTAGGCCTCATTTATCTGTGCTATTTCCAAATCCTGGACTTCTCTCACATCAGTGCAATTAGTCTCTGCTAAGCCAGGAGTTGGTTTGACATGATACACATATAAGAGTCAAGGATATATGTTAACCTCAGCTAAATATTCCGTCTTTATCCTCATACTTCAACTAATTGTACAATCCCAGTATTCAGCCATAGATGTCTAAAATCTCACCTTAGTGAAAGACAAGATTTCAGTGAATAATTTGCCAGGAAGAATTAAACGTTGGTACATTTCAAGAATAACAACCTGAAATAAGGAAATGAGCAATCTCATAGCAAAACAGAAAACTTAATTAAAAAAAATAGTTGTCATCTGTGCTGCTTATCTTGATAACCAGAACTAGGAAAAATGAAAGATGAAGAGTTCTTCTCCCATACAGCCTTACTGGATATTAAAATGTGTCTACCTATTCTACTGACTGCAGACAGAAAATTCTTTATAATTGTTACCATGCATTCAGAGTGTCATTGAAAACTTCTCTCTGCATGAAGCTTCATATACTTGAATATTTTCCCCACACTGTGGGGAATTTTATACAAGCAACCCTAACATGGAGTCTTTTAAGATGCTCTACAATCAGCAGAACAGGATGCTAAAACCAGAACTTTGACAGTAAATCTTCTACAAGGTCTGTGTCCAAAGTTCCTCAGACAGAAGCTATTCTGTGCGTATAGGAAGATGGTGGGTAATGGGAAGTGTTCTCTGAAAATGTAACATCTTTGGGAAAATTCATAAAACCAGAATGACTCAAAAAAACCCAAAACAAAACAGAATAGTGAAATTTGCAGAAATGTGTATATCAGTAATCCCTAACACGATCTGTTTTTTCAAGAAATTATCTGGGTTTTTTTAATGTGTCAGAATTTTCTTTCCTCTAAAGTAAAGATACAGTGGTTACAATTAAAGATACAACACTATAAATACATAAGTATGGGGCAGAGCAGTAAATTAGAGCCAGTAGTGCAAAGACAAGTGATCCCTTGGACAGTGGGATATTGTGCTCTAAGAAATTACTGCTACCCCCCTCTTGGCCATGTATGTCCCCTCTGCAATGGCAGCGGGAGACTTCTCGGAGATCTTCATGAGGCATGGAAAATTGTTGAGAGGTTCCTCTTAAAATACACATGCATGCTTGCAGCAAGGACCTAGCTCAGGAGTCTGGGAAAGCTTTTATGATGGTTTCATAGGCAGGAGGCGGGGTTTGTGTGGTGTGGCAGATGCGGAGGCTGTTGTTAGACCAGTGGAATTCAGGTCGACTTAAGCTGTTGGTGGTGCTTCCCACAAGGGTTGTGGTGGTGTTTGTGGGAGTGAGGGTGATCAGCTGACTGTTTGTCTCCACGGGGAGGGGAGGACACTGCAGGAAAGGGTGGAAGGTGGATGCACGGAAGCTTGACTTCCTGGGGAAAGAATTGGCTTGCTCCAGGGAGGCTTGCCGCTGGAAGGTGAGGCTGGCCAGGCTGAGGTTGCTCCGACGTTCACAGCTGCTGTTGCGGTAAAATCCAGTCCTGCCGGTAGTGTGGCCTTGGGAGGAGGGTCTAGATCGACGGCTGAATGCTGAGGAGGTCCCCTGGGAAATGTGGGCACTAGCTCTGCGACGAGACAAGCAAGTGAACAATGCCCAGATGATCCCTCCAATCACCAGTCCAATCACCATGGACACTGTGAAGGCTATTGTTATCTGTTCTGAAATATAGCAAAAATACACAGCAAAATTACTTCATTAACTCTGATGGATTTTCCTGCCAGAAAATGAATTGAAGATGGCAGCCTCCTTAAAAGATGCACAAACCTTAAGATATTTATATGTAATACAGGAACTTTACAACACAAACACAACAGTTCAAATTGCTCCCACTGTTTTTTCTTTAATTTGCATAATTCAGCAACACTCAGGAAGTAGCTTGCATTTATTCTCAGTTTCTGTACCAATGCGAGGGAAATGTTTTTAGTCTCTCCCAGAATCAGCCACCCATCAATCAAGGTACATTATAAAACTGTCATGTTTTTACTTCTGTGGGCAATATGAGGTGTAGATTTATGCAGACTGGTCATTCTGTTCATAGATGCTTATGTTCTATGTGTATGTGTATGCAAACTCACCTTTTACAACAGTGATGCAGCTTCTACCATGTTCCTAACAGAGAAAGCCTTATATTTATTACAACATGAAAGCGCGTCCCAGCCTTTTGCTGCTGAGTAACAGATACTTTAATTCCTCACAGTAACTAATGTAAATTACTATATCCTAAATGATTATGGTCAGAAATAATCATTCATAATACTAAGTCTCTTGGATATTTCCCATCCCCAGTGCCCGCTTTAAAGATGCATTAATCTACCATTAAGAAAAGTAAATTTCTACCTCTTTTATAAACACTTTCAAGAATAAAGAGATTTGAACATGAAAAAGAGCATGACTAGGATTGTTTTCTCCCCCATATAGTTCCACAGTGTGGATAAATAAGATTTTTTTCCTTGTGTATTTCTAAGAATAAGACAGCTACTTCAGAAAACTTCACTTACTTCTGCAACTGAGTATCAGCTTTCTTGCTGCCCTAGCAAGTTTGGAGGTACATTTGTAATCCTGGATAAGGGCTGAAATGAATGCAAAACCTTTATAGTGATCCCCTCAAAATTCAAGAAGGGATTGTATCTCAAGAAGGAACACTATATTGACTTACTGGTGGAGCAAAGTGGAAATAAATGAAAAAGAGCCATGGAACAGCTTGAAATATCTTTATTCTGTCTGTGCTGTGTTATCACGTTTGTTTCTGTTAGAAGGGAAATTCTATTTGTTACATAGAGAAAGGTGAGTAACTTCTATAAGACACAGAAGCATAGGGCAATTAACACTGTGCCTGTCTGATCACTGTAGCAGAAGTTAGTAACTCCAGGACTGGGATGTGGACATTAGAGCCCCAAAAGAACAAGATGAGTCACATCTGAGGTTAAGGTTCAACATTTTCTTGCAAGGTAACAACTGTTAAAGTTTCCCCTGAACTTATGGTGCTACACAAACAGTTGATTCCAGAACCCAAAATAACACCGAGTTTGAGATGTGGGAATCAGCTAAAGCAGGTGCTGGAGATGCAAAAAGAGTGAGTGGCCCAAGGGCCAGCTATGGAGAGCAGCCAGCACACAGCTAAAGGAGAGGAGCCAGGCACAGCCAGCGGGAACAGCTTACAGACAGAGGCACCCCAGTATGCACCAACAGAAAACTTTGCTTAAGTCAGGCCTCAGTGCCTAGCAAGGCTTAAACTTAGGGCAGGTCACTGCAGGAGGGAGAAAACAAACATTTGCTTTCCTTCCAGCAGGGAGATGTAAATGATTATTAGTATAATTGCACTTCAAGAATTAGTTGTTATTACCTTTCTTATCTACCTTCTTACTTTCTCCCTTCAGTGAAAAATTGTTAGCTATGTGATTTATACTTGTATTTGGGGAAAATTAGCTCCTTGACTAGCAGAAAATATAGCATAAAATTTTCACGGTATTTTGGGTGGGGAATCCAAGTAGCATTAAATCTGAACCTAGCTCTTGCTGCTGCCCATCAAACTCTGTCAGAGGGGCAGTATATTCACCTGACACACCTTTGTAGATGTGGTTCTAAACAGGACTAACACTGCCATGAATCACATCACCATGAATCTCCTACCCAAGTTTATTCACCTTACATTTTTCAGAATGCACTTTAAGTTCCATAAGGTCCAGAAAATTTAAGCTCTAATTAAGCCACTGTTATTTTGGATAGCTATACTGTTGTCTACTATTGCTTGCTTGTAACCTCAACTTTCAGATAGACCTCTACGCATTGTCCTTTTCAAATGGGAAAATAAAGCAAAGACTGGAGAGGCCAAATCATGGGATATTGTTGAAGAGCACTGCTCCCTTTTGGGAATGCTTTGGTGGTCTTTTTATTCAGAGGTGAACTATATTTGAGGTGAAAATATAATTTTTTTCTCATTTTTACATCTAAGAAACTCATGACTGGGCATGCTGAAATCAAAGGGTGATTGTCTGGTCTGCTTTCTGAAGAACCCACAGGCAGCATCCTGCACTACAATTCCTGGCTGCAGATCAGAGCTCCATCACCATGAGCAGCCTTCTGACAAATTCGTCATTATTGTGCCCTTTATAAAACATCTTCAGAGACACAGCAGACTTTATCGTGCCCCTTTTCATCAGAAACAGCCTATTATGCCATTTTAATGGATTTAATACATTCTGCTACTGCAAGTTCCTATTCATACTCCCAAAGGTGGGAAGAGAGAGGCAACACTTGGCTACCTCCAGTTAAGCAAATCCCAGGGAGTGTCCTAAAGACAGCACTTCCCAAGCACTAGAGCTGCAGTCTGAGTACCCCTTCTGCTGCCCCTGTGTGGCTATGTGAAACTGGAGCAAGAACTAATCCTTTCTTAGTCTAATTTTTTGCACCTTGGTTGGAATGCTGGTTATGTTATTATATTTTGAGACTGCCAATGGATCCCCCAGGCACAGGGGTCTGTGCTGCCACCTGAATCCCTGATCTGGTTTGGCCTTCCAGCTCCATCAGGGAGGAGGTGAAGAGTATCTCTGCGGGGGTCAGCAGCCTCGAGCATAAGCACAGCAAGTGGCACAAGTGTACTGGGCTCTGGGGTTGCCACATGTACTGTGGTGAGGATTTGTCCCCGCTTCCCTCTAGCCATAATTTTCACCACCTGCATAATCAAATCAGCATTTCACACTGTTAAAAGCAGATGAGGGAATTGACAGAAGTATCGAGTGCAGCTCCTCAGTCCTTCCCACGTGCTGTTCCCCTGTGCTGGAGGTAGAGCACAAACAATTATCCCTTTGGATAATGTCTTCCTTTGCTTCAAATTCTTTGATTCTTTTATTTTTTTTACCTCTATATATGAATGCAAAACTAAAGGGTCAAATTATTCCCTGGGCAACTCAGCTGGGTTTACACTGACTATTGCAGTTGCCATATAGTACCCCAAATGCTCTCATTTCCATTTGGACCTACACTTAACCTTTTTGGTTCTTATAGAAATATTGCTAGACCCATTGGTTACAGACCCTATATTCTTTCAATTTTCAGACTCTCCCTGACTTCAATGGGAACTGTGGGTCACACTACTGGGCCAAACTTGCTTTTTGTTCATTCTCTGCAGAGGATGAACTTCACTGAAATATAATTCAGTTCTAAAAACTTATGTTGAAGAATTGTAAATCTATGCCCATTGATTTCCTCTTTAGAAAGCCCAGTGATCACAGCCCTGAGATATATTGGAGAAAATACTACCAGAGAAAAAGATCAAAGGCAGAGTGGGACTTGCTGCACCTGTGTGTTTGAGGGGAACAGCTGGCTTTCAGAGAGTTGTTTTTCTCTTCCTTCGTCTGAGCAGTGCCAGGGCAGAACTAGCCTTTCAGGAGAGTCAGCACAATACTGACACAAGATGTCTCCCAAGGAGCCACTATAGTATCTTACAGTTTCCTGAGAGTTGTGCATGTCATCCTGTCTTCTGCTTTTAAGGGGGAAAAAAAAATAATAATTGGGGATAAGGTAGGAATGTTGCCAATAATAATAACTCCCCTAGATGCTGGTCCCCTAAATATGTTTTGATCTGTATGTTTGTCTGGCTTCTCACATTGCCTGCTTTATTTGATTATGCCATAACCAGAAAGATTTGGTACCCCAGCTCAGTCAATTTTCTCCACTCTCAAGTCTAACACCATCTGAGGTGAAGGACAGAGTGTTTTTTTAACAGCGCAAGGCAGATTTTGAGGAAGAAAGCCAGAAAAAAAGTAAGGAAACAAAGCAACTCAATATTTTAGCTACATTACTTTTCTTATCTGTAGTACTTCCAACGTGGCCATGCAAAAAAAATCGGAGGTTCAGAACTCACAGTAACACCCATGACTTCTGGATGTTACACCCATCAAACAGCAGACAGTACACGTATGTCAGCCCCACATCTATTCAGACCAGACAATTCCTTCTGAAGTCTTTCTATTCCTTCCTGTCTCATTTCTACATACAGTGTTAAGCAAATGCCGTGCTACAGGTTTGTACAGGTGATTATTGCCTCTGCTATGCAAAGCTTTTTCTTGATTGTAGTAGCTTTCTTTAAGACTTTCCATGAACTGTATATATGAAGTGTTAGTATATATCATATCAAGTTGGTAGCCTCTACCACATCCTTAACACTCTAGAATCCACACAGGAGAAATTTAGACATGTTATTAGTAAAGATGATAGACTGACTGATAAGGTGCTTTTCCTAGTTATGACCCTGAAACAAGTTCTTCCCATCCAGCCTGGACATTAGTAGCAAGGACAACCAAATGGGGGCTCATACCAATCTGTAAGTCTTCTGATAGGCGGACTGTGTTCTCTCCTTCCTCACCTTGAAGTATACCTCACCAAAAATTAGCAACACAGTACCTACCTAGACTGGTCAGTCCCTGAATCAACCAAAATCTTCATAAAATAGACTTGCTCTTTGTGATGGAGGATCCTGCCTCTAACATGGAGCTTAGCAGGTTCCTTGCAGACATACTCAAAACAATCTCTTATTTCTGTGAGGTTTACATTTTCCTTTCATGTGTATGGAGCACATCAGATAGCAAAATTCAAAACACCTTTGCATTAAGGATTCATTTTCCCAAGGAATCTCCCTCTTGCCCTCAGGTCAGGCTGTGATGGGCTGGAACAGAATTCTACTCCCAGAACACAGGAAATCTGTGGAATTTGCATCTTTCCTATTCCCCAAAGTGTAAAATCAAGGCGGGCAGAAAATATTCCTTACTCCTTGCTCACAAATACATACATTTGTAAACTTTTCAGCTGGCCAGGTATATGAATAGATAGCAGTACCTTTCAAAATGGTAAGTAGTAGATTGAGTAAGAGCATCTCAGAGCAAGAACCAGGGCTGGGTAAGATGAGACATAGTACTGAATGCAAGGAAAGAGAAACGGAAAACATCTTTTAGTCAGGCCGTGCACAAATTACTTGAATTTGAATTGCATCTTTGCCAATAACAGTTAATAAAAGCGCCAATTTGCTTTCCAAGCATCTGTTCTGCTCATCTTACTGGTAAGCACAAGAAGGAGGCAGAAAACACCCATAGGTTGAGATGATATCTACACATTGGATTTGATTTCTGGTGGGAGGCTTTCAAATATTGAAGTCTTTTTTATGTTTTGGAGCTGTTAAGTTTTTGTTGTTGATTTATTAAAAGAGGAATAATTAAGTAGTTTTTAGTAATTATTAGAAGGGTAAGGTAGCTTGTCAGTCAAAAATAACATCATTCAGAATACAAATTCAGTTTGCTATAGGGATGTTTTACTCATATTACATTAAAGTAAGATTCTGTTTATTTACTTCAGCAACCAAGAGTAATTTTCCCATTTTTCTTTTCTTCCACCTGCCCAAAACTAGTATGAGGCATCTGACATGCAAACTATTCCACGGGGACTCCGGCAAGCTTGTATGTAGGACATACAAGCTTGTAGAACATACAAGCTCATTGATTTCAGCTGTACTAGCAATGAGAAGTATCAGAACATACCAACATGTTGTACAGTGGAATAGAGCTATCTTAATAATTTCAATCAAAATTTTAGAATTCTAATTTATTTCCATTTTAATTCTTTCCTTCTCAAATATTTGTGAGTTCTTTTTCCTTTATGTGATGTCATATGCCAGTGACTGAAAACTTGACTAAGTTAGTAAGCGTTCCTCCCCCTACATGCATACAGACTTGTGCACATACATATTGTCTTGACCCAAAGCTGAAAAGCCTTGACAACTGATAAAGGGTTTGATCTCAGACATGGAAAAATCAAGCTCAGCCTCTATCTCACCCTATATTTTTTCCTGAAATGAAACCTCTGTGACAAAAGCTGGTATAAAAACCAAACAGACTGCTATGGGAACGCATACCTGAACATTACACAGCTTAGTGCAGAGCACCAGCTAGTGTATTAAAGCATGAATTGAATTTTACAAACGACAAATCTAGTAACATGACTAGTAAGAATAGTTCAGACACTGTTTTACAAGAGTCTCAGTGTCTCAGGTTTCAAGCGAGGTTCAGATAAGTCATCAGTGGATGTTCATAACCCAGCCTCATTTGTGCAAAACCAAGCAGGAGCCACCAGGATCCATCAAAGTTTGAACAAACTCATAGCATTTTCCTACAGCTGTAGTAAATGTACATCTCTACGCTGGACAGCCTGCAGCTATTCCTCACACATCCTGAGCAGTGAGTTTGGAAAGGAAGAATACCCTGAGCCCAAACAGACACCACTTTTTCCTACCACAGAAGGTCTGGAGTGATTTGAACTACTTGAAATTTTATGCCAGTTCTACCAGCTCCAAGAAAACTTAGTTTAAAGCTGGGGCTGGCATCAGTAGCCTACTCGTGTGCTGCTGTTGTCATACTGAGTTCAAAAAAGCAATTTCTCTGTATCTGACAAGTGTCATTACTAGCTTTCCAATCTTTGTCACTAATCGTATTAGCAAAACAACCTCTTGTTAATCATTTGTAGGCAATCCATGATTCAGGTGGGTGGGTGAATCAGTTGCCATGTAATATCAACCAGCTGTGATCTTAGTCACGGCAAAAAATTTAAGAAAGGTCACAGACAGCTCTTGCGAGAAGAGTGAGAGGCTACAGCACAAGGTGGTTTGGGTAGTTATAACATCCAGAAAACAAATGGACAAGGATAGTGAGATCTGAAAAAGAGAATCTGTGGTCAAAAAAAAAAAAGCTGAAAGAGCAGACTGTGCAGGACATGAGAACTAATAAAGTAAGATAGGCTGTCAGAAATGTCAGTGCTCTGCATTCAAACATAGCTTGCTAGAGGGATATTTTATTTGGCCTGTGTTAGTGTGAGATTCTTTTCTGCAGCAACAGAGTAATTCTTCCACTTCCCCTAATAAGTAAATGGGGGTTTTTAATGTCCACTGCAGATAAATTGAAAAGTTTACTGGGTTTAAAATAGAGTGAAAGAAATTAAAAAATGTGTTCCTATCTGTAAGGACAGGTAAGAACTCGATAGATAGTCCAAGTAGGTGATGCATCTACCCCCATTAAAGATCTTAAAAACCAGTATAAGTCAGGAGTGGTTGTAATATAGTTAATCCTGTCTTGAAAGAAGAAGATAGAAGAGATGACAGGTCAAGGTCCATACTGATGTTATTTTGTGAAGTTTCTAAGACTCTTTTTGATCAGGTAAGCAAATAAGCTCTGGGAACATCTGAAAAGTTATCAAGTAAATTACAAGGGGAAAAAAAAAAGTAGTTTGTTCCCTTGGATTAATTCTTCATCTGAAATGCAGAGGGACTGCTGTTTATTAGAGGGTTAACTTCACAAAAGAGCAACCTACCTAGGAACAAGATTGCCCTCTGCTGGGAATTTATGCTGGAAATCTAAACAGTACATAAGATACCTTAATTCTAATAAAATAGGGTGTAAGAAAAAGCTAACAAGAAATATTCCAACTAAAGACTACAGAGGCATTAATAGTACCTCAAAACTCAGTTTTGTGTCTTTGTGCAAATATCTGTGCTAATAGAGAAGCATGAGGCTAAAATTGTTCTTAAATTAATATTTCTCACCATCACAGAGATGTACAGAATTATGTCCATACACCAGAGTACATTTGCTTTGTTTACTAATACCATTGTGATAAAAAGACAGAAGAGTGGAATATGCCATCTCAATATCCCTCAAACCACCTCAGAGTTAATGATGTTCCCTTGATATTATTGGCAGTTGATTTTTACCGGAATGATAAATAAAGAGTAATTACAATAATCAGAAGGAAACATCTAAGATAGAGATGTCAGCATGTTTAATTTAATGCCTTTGGCATAACTATATAAAACAAAGCAAAGATTCTGTTATGTAGACAGAGATAGAAACTTTGTTACCGCATGGTTTTGTTATGATGCCTAATGCATTCCAAAGACAGTAATATAATTTTGATCTTTTCTGCATGTGCAGCAAACAATCCTTGGGCAAGGCTTTCTTACAAACCTCACAAAAACTGAGCATAGGCCTAAACTATATGGCCTCTGCATGAATCTAAATCAACAGTAAACCACAATTTGCCACAATGCAATATGGCATTATAGTTATTACTTAATTGATAAGATTATTTTACAGAGCCTGAGAATAAAATAATTTTCTATATGAACAGAGTGTGAGTGAAATCTTAAAATTAAGTAGGATTTCCTAAAATTCTTAAAATTAAGGAAGAAATACCAAAGTATATATGCTACATTTAAGAAAACAGAATACATACAGGGTTAGAACAAAGCACACATTTTTTCAGGTTAATGGGGAGACTGTAGGGTAAGGAATACATTTAAACCATCCTCAGTCTCACCGCAGCAATTCTGCGGTCTCTGGTCTGAGAAGAGCCTGCCTGACCCAGACATAGCTTCAGGTGGAGCTTGTCCTTACTGTAAGGACCCACAAAAGGCCAAGAAGTATTTATACTGAAAGTCCAAGTTTTATCAGAACACAAAGTACAATATTTTAAAAGAGAGGAAACTCAGTGTAAGACAGGCACACTCCGAGTACCTTGAAATACTAGGTATACTAGAAATAAAGGTCTCATTTCAGCCTGCCCAATAGTACATCCTATAAACAGTCATTCTCAATGCAATGCTTTTTGGAAGTGCTGCAACCTCTGCACATTTGCCTCTGGGTCTCAAGTGTCTCCTTCCGCCACCTGAGAGGCAGGACCTTGTTTCTACTCTTTGTCCTTAGCTGTGCAATCTCTCTCCCTCTGCAACCAGCTCAGCTGCTTCCCAGGAGAGGAGCAATCTCCCTTTCCCAGTTCCATCCATCTTATGTTCCATTTTAAATGTACATCATGTATTAACATAGACAAAATGAATGAAACAGATAGGTACAATATAATATCTTGGCAGAAGCTGAAGGAAATCCACCGGAGCCCAGAACTGTAGTTTCTCAGAAACAGCCTCTTTTTACTCAGAAATATACTACCTTTGAAATACTGACACAGAATATTCTGTTGATGGGTATAACTTGTGTATTGCTTGTTCAAAGATAGCCACTGATGAAAATAGTGTTTAGTGTTCTATTTACAGTCTCATTATTTTTTGAGATTGCTAAAACTAGGGCCTTCTTCAGGTGAAAATGAAGAAAGTTGTACAAAGTTGAAGAATGGGAGGAAGAGGAGCTGTTGGTGAACTGTCAGTCTTGAGTCTCGATCTTACTTTCTTCTCCTTTTGTGATTCACAA
>VYZX01019592.1:0-22711 GCA_013401335.1 Brachypteracias leptosomus | reverse complement strand
GATTAGAAAAGAAAACTAAAACTACTTAAATATGNAAAACTGAAACAGCTTTTATGAAGATAATAATGAAATATATACAAATATATACAAAGCCAGTACCAAACCCACCCCCACGATGGCAATTACATCACCATCATCACTGATGCTGTGGAGCAGCACTGAGGAAGTCCCAGACTGGACTCAGCAGCAGATGGGAACTGGATTCAGGAGCTGGATTCTGGAACTGGATTCAGGAACACATGGATCGTCCATTGGACACCAGCTGTTGAAGAAGAGATCTTGACCCTTGTGATCCCTTGGCTTCATACTGGATATGATGTATATGGGATAGGATACTTTGTTGGTCAGTTAATTCCTTGTGCACTCCTCCCTGCAGGTGCAACCTTTTACATTTTGCAGCCCCAATGTGGGACACAAGATCTTGCAGAGACCTTGGTCTGCACACAGAAATCCTTGGTAGTAACAGGGAACATCAAGCGTTACCACTGCTAGCAGCAGACACTGTCTGTGAAAATATGCCATTAACTTCAGAAAGTGCAGTTAGTTAGAAGAGATTTAACTGAAAAAGTAAAATCATTGCACAGAATTTGTTCTGTTTTAACTCGAACCAGGACAAAATCTAAATATCTAAATAGTAGTGATAATGCTTAAAAATAGTTAATATTTTGTTCATAAAAATAAATTCTGCTTCCTATTTAGTCTTCAAGTTTATCCAAATCAAAACCCTACAATGAGCTGGGATGCACTACATAGATATTTGTCTCATCTGTTCTGAAAAATTCTCAGAGACAGCTCGCTGTTGTATTTTCCTTTCCCCAGAGCTTTCTGTACTATCTTAGTACACGTGCATATACAGTTATATGCACAAATTGGAGTAAACTACTACCTTTTCCTTTAAAACAATTTTTCACATATTCATAGACATGTTTAATCTGTTATAGATCCTATTTGCTAAATTTCTGATCCCTTTTCTTTAGACTTTTTTCTACTCATTTATCTTTAAGGAATGTAGTTTTAAAGAAGATAAAAGGTTGGTAAATTCTGTTTTGTTACTTTCACGTAGGGAGAAATTTTCAGTGACAAGTTAGCAATATTTCATAATTTGTAATAGATAATTATGACATGTCCTTTCTTTTGGTGGCTTTGATTTTCTATTTCACTACAACTCAATCTATTTGTTTCTATGCTCTGTTATACTCTATTAGAGAATACAGTATTCTATATTATTATTCCTTTTTTTTTTTTTTTAAATATGCTTCATGACCCAAAAGAACAATTGCTTACAATGTCCACAATCTGAAGTTCTTAAATTTCATTAACAGATGATAAAGACTATAGATACTGTACACATCCCAATTAAAAATTCTGCAATATTTAAGGATAAACATATAATGTTTTGTATAAGGAAAACTATGTAATGCTGAGCTATGACACATTACTCCAAGCACAAGCTTGAAAATTTTGTTTCATCTGTACAAAAGGATGAAGACATAATCAGTCTAGATTAGTGACTTAGTGATTAGATCTTAGTTTACAAATTGTTCAAATATTTAATTAAAATTTAAACATAGGAATACTTAAATATAGTATTTAAGATTTCAACATATTCCCTAAAAAAATGTTTTCCAAATATTTGAAAAAATACTATAATCTCTCCAATTAAATTTAGGATAGAATTAATCTTCTAAAACAATTTTGGTTAGTTTTATTTATTTATCTAAAAGAACATTTTATTATGCAATTCCAATGTTATTACTACCCATAGAAAAGCATAAAAAGTTATAATGTTGATTAATTTTAGGGTTTTGGACTCTAATGTTTCCAGCAGTATCATGTAATAACTATTATTTTTGACCTATTAATAACAGATTAGTACTATTCTTAATATAATTTAAGGTTTTACTGAATAGCAAACTCCATATAATGTAACATCTATTGCACAATGGACAGAACCAGGGCATTTTCCAGCACTGTTCCTGCAAAGAATTTCCTGTCTAGCTGTTGACAGTGTCAACATCAGTCTGTCCCCTCACACTCAAGACTAGTGAACCCTACTGCTTTATTTTCATCGATAAGAAGAGACAATGTAATGGTCCAATCCTGATATAAGTAGGTGTTAAATAAGAACTAAAGGCTTTACAAACAGAATCCTTTGCTATACAAACAGGTAGGCTTATTCCTGTTGTTATGTTACATACTTAGACATCTGGTGGGATTGAAATGATATGATTCAGCTACCAAAGAATATTTTATACTCTTCAGCGATTTTTTTCCCCCCAAATATGTTTGTACCATTCTTAGTCCATTTGAGTTTTCTAATAAGGTTCAAAGTTTGGTTTTAGCCATATGGCAGCACAAGCTGCTTGTAAAAAAGAGCTGAAGGATTTTAGCCACATCCAGAATCAAGACAATTTCATTCTGGTGAAGGGTTAGAGAATGAGAAGGCAAATCTCAAATATTTAGTGTACCTTATTGATCTTACTTTTTTTTTTTTCCCGTATTATTTTATCATTCACTCCCCTGCAGCTCCTATTATCTGCCCTCTTTTCAAACAATCCACCTTCCTATTTTTTCATAAAGTCACAGAAGTAGTGATTTGAGGGAATTTCGGAAGTTGTTAAGTCCACTCTCCAACTCAAAAAGGGCTACACCAACACCGCATCAGGTCAGACACAACTTTGTCTAGCTGAGTCCTAAAATCCACCAAGGACAGAGAATCCACAACCTCTCTGGGTAACCTGTTTTGGTATTGTATTACCATTTTGGTAAAAAAGATTCCCTACTGGATAAACTGAAGATCTTTTTAAGCTCTCATGATTCTTTATTTTCTTCTGCCAGACAGTACTAATTCCTCCATAGACTCTAATTTATTTCACCTATGACAAGATCATCTTTCCATTTCAGACCTGTTTCTGTTATGCCTCGGAGTATTCATTTATGACTGTGGATGTAAATGTTTTCCAGTACTGTTTTGACATATTTCAATGATTTTTTAATGATCTAGTCTGAAAGGCAAAAAGACAAATTCTATCTCTAATTCTGAAGATAAAAGTAAGTTCTATGAGGTTTCTTCAGTGATGCAGGTCTATGAAGAGTTCTCTAATCATCCTCATAAAAGAAAATCTTTGATTCCCCTATCAGTAAGTAAATTGCATTGTTCTGGAAATGTCTATTACCATAGCTTACTTCTGGCAAAGAAATTCCCTGTTATACTATGACAGGGAATAAATGTTTCACATGAATGTGTGACCACCTAAAGGACACAGCTTTATATCTACAAGTACAAGGTACATTTCTGTGACTGTTTTTCCTCTAGAATAGGTGTGTATGGATAGATACTTTAAAACACTCCAGATAATTCACTGCATTTATTTCTAGCAGAGAACAAGAAAGAAGGTTTCAATGATGAAAGAAATCAAAATATTCTTCTTTTTTATGACCTGGAAAAGCTACTATGTCTTCTCCAGAACCTTCTTGGCCCTGCTGCCTGTACTTGCCACAGCTGTAAGCTTCACTTTTTATAAATTAGACATTACATGATCAAGGTTTGATCTCCAGGTTAAACCTGTCATTTTGCTACACAGATGAACGAACAGACTCTGTTTTAGCTTAAATCTATCCTGTACTCCTTTCTCTATTCAGAGTTTTTACCATAAAGAGAACCACATTGTCTATGCATATAATCTTTCAGTATTGAGCTGAAAAATTCAGGACCTTCAGGTCCTGATAACATTAACCATAATATTACTGAAATGCTGTTCAGAAAACAGCTGCAAATTTCAGACAAAGCCTGAATTGGTGATATCTAGAAGGTGGATAAGACATTGGTGATTGTAGTAAAGTAGTAGTATTTTACATTAGACAGGATATCTTGTTACTGAGACTATATCTATAATAAATATTATGCATGAATGAGTAACTTTTAATGAATACATATTTTAAAATAAAGCTCAGTTTCACAAACTGCTACGTAAAAACATACTATGGTTGAAATATATGAATATAAGCTGTAACTATTAAAATGATGAAATGAAAGTCCAGGAGAAAACTTTATTTAAAAATGTTTGGTTTCATAAAATGTACACATAAATCTCAAGCAACATTATAACATTGGAATCTGGAATGTGAACAACTGAAACGGCTGTGGAATCAATAGTCTTCAAAGTGCATTGAATTTACAGTATGAATACAAACACTTTGAAATGACTTTAATGGCATTCTCTTGTATATTTAAATATTCAGATTAATTGGTCTCTAATCACTTTTGCCTGACTGTACAGAATACAGATTTATGGCATGTTAGGCATATAGAATAAAAAAAAAATGAGAAATTCTCCTGGATTACCTCATCAAAGTAGATTATTGACTTAGTTTTCAGATGATGTCAGAGCAGAAGATTCCCCAAGACAAATGACTCAATTCATCTGGCTAGGGTGACTTCACTGAATACTTATGCAGGTGCTCTTGTTTGGCACCCTTGGAATGACAGCAGGGAAGAAATATTCTTGAAATTTCTGAGGTGGACTGTAGGAAGCAGACATCAGACAGATAATTTTGCTTTATTATTTGTAGTCCACTGTTGTTCATCTTATTCCGTAATGTAACTGTAGGAATGTAGGACATTTTATCCCAATAGATGTCCTGATGTTTTCTCAAGGTAACTTTTGGTTCATTTTATAAAGTGTGTTTCCTTTCAAAGTAAAGCTAGGGACAAAGAGGAAGTCCACAGTCTCATTAATTTCTTTAAAGCTTCCTTATCAAAGAAGGATCTAATCCAGCTTAAAAATGTTGAGCTAGCAAATTAAATTTTCTGATTTCAAGCAAACACACTCATTAAAGATGTTGAAACACCAAACTAAAACACTACCAAATTTTTTAATATAAATTTCGCTGAGGAGAGGTTGCGAATTCGATAACCAACACTGCACAGAGAAGCTGAAGAAGCAAGTAAACCTTCAATAACTTGATGTAGTGGGTCTGTCTGAGCTGATTTTCCCCATACATCCCTCATGCTGCAGTGCTGGGAGCCAGAGGCTGTTGATAACACACACGTGCTATGACTAGCAGGGCTCACACAGCACCAAAGGCAGGGGGCAAGATCTGGGAGGGGATACAACCCAGACAGCAGACCCGAGCTGACCAATAGGACATTCCATACCATATGACATCAGCTCAACTATAAAGAGAGAAGGCAGAAAGAGGACAGGGGATTAATTTGTCAGGAAGACGTTTGTCCTTCAAGCAACCGCTCCGCATTCTGGAGCCCTGCTTCCCGGGACAGGCCTGACACCGCCTGCGGATGGGAAGTAGAGAGTAACAGCTTTGCTTGTTTTTGCTTCACGCGCACGGCCTTGCTTTTTCTGTTGTTTTTTAAAACTGCTTTTTATCATAATCCACAGGAGTTTTTTTTCCATCTTATTCTCTCTCTACTTGCCTTGCTGATGGAGGCTGGGGCGGGAGTGATAGAAGGGCTAGGGGTGGGCACCTGGCGCCCAGCCAAGGTAAACCCACCACACTTGAGAATTGTGATCACCATTGTACCTCAAGAATTTCCCTGTCACTTAAAAAGATACAAGCTCTTATAAATCCACAATGATGTAGGGAGTGGGTAAAACAGACAAGAAAAAGTTTAGCTGATGTGTGGACCCAGCCACACATTGCCCACATATATTGCCATAAATATAGCATTGAAGCAGACCAGAACCATCTTGATCAGGTGAAGACTGGACATAAAAAAAGCCTGGAACTTAATGAACTGAAAAGGGATTTTTAACATGGAGCAAATGGAGCAACAACTGGAGAATGAAGCCCAAAAGAGTATCTTTCTATAACTTGAGAGACAAATTTACCAAGAAAAATCAGCTAGACCAACTGGATATTAAAGTAATTACTAGCTAAAGTAATCACTCTTCATTTAAAACAGGTAAAATGAGCACTTAGAAATCCTTCAAGAGAATGGATTTCAAGTTAACTGAATTAAGCGTCATATGTGTTATTGCAGGGGAGAAAGGGAGTGCTTACACTTTTAAGTGGTGTAGCTTGCTCATGATGCTCTGAGATAAAGATCTGTGCCTTGAGACCAAGGTTACTGACTTGAAGGAGTTCAGGGGAATGGAAATATTTATTAACCGCAGGTTTGTGGACATCATTGAACAATCATCCCTTTAAGAATCCCACTTAAATTTTGAAGGATGCCATCCTCTTCACAGGAAAATTATTGTAGTGCTGTGTCCAGCTCAAAGTTATGCATCAGATACACCCCTGAAAGAAGGTCTTACAGTCAATGTTGTGTTACGCAAACCATTCATCAGGCAAATAGACTTGAGAAAGGACTACTCAGTGATTTCCATAAAAAAATACAGAAGTAGCAGACCTTCCAAGGTGTCTGAATAGGCTTTAGAAGTCATATTAGGATGAGATGATGGTTACAGGATGCATAGATACCTAATGTATAGGGAGGAGAGAGGTTCTCAACAAAACTTAAATTTGTCAGTTTTAAAACTGAAGACCAAAAAAACTGTATCAGACATAGAAGAAATGTACCACAACTAATCACATAGCCAGTAGGGAGGCAGAAAGGTAGAATTTAAGTTTTTAATTGAGAACATGATTGTATTGTGTCTGACTGGGATGGAGTTAACTTTCCCCATAGCAGCCCTCATAGTGTTGTGCTCTGTATTTGTAGTTGAAGTGGTGTTGATAACACGTTTTGGCTACTGCTGCCACAGCATCAAGGCTGTCTAACCTGTCCCCCTCCCCATCTTTGGCCAGCAGACAGGGGATGGGCAAGAGACTGGGAGGCAACACAGTCAGGACAGCAGACCCAAGTCGATCAAAAGCATATTCCATAACTTATGATGTCATGCTCAGCAATAAAAGCTAAGAGAAAGGAGGAGAAGGGAGGACATTTGTTATTAAGGCGTTTGTGTTCCAAATCAACCACTATGCATACTGAGGCCCTACTTCCCAGCAAGTGGCTGAACATTGCTTGGTGACAGGAAGTAAAGAATAATTCTTTTTGTGAGTCCATCAAAATGGTATTTAAAGAAATATTGAGATTGATCTTGCTGTGGGAGTACTTTTGTAATAAAGAAAGCTTGCAAAGATGGAACAACCCCTGAACCACAAAAACCCCAAGATTCTGGTGCTTGAAATGTAGAGGACTGGAAATGAGTCTTCAAGCTGAAGAGTGGAAGGAAGCCAAGGCATGCATAAAGAGGCAACCACAGATAGTAAAGTTACAGGCTGAGGAAAGGCCAGGGTATGACAGATGGTAAAGGAAAAACAGCCCTAATAAAATGACATGTAAAGAGAATGCAGAACAACACAACAATTTATTGATATAAACAAACCTATAAGAAGGCTACTAAACCTAAGAAATCAATTGGGTAAAGTTTATTATCCTAATGGATATACCTAACACTTTGTAGAAAGTCGGGGAGTAGGCAGGATAGTGCTAGATCACAAAGTAAAAAATACATGAGAAACAAAACAGGCAGTGAAGATGGTGGTATACAGCTGCATGTGGAAATGCATAGACAAATCAAGTTAATAAGCCAAATTTGTTAACAAGTGACATAAAATCCCTGCTGGTTGGAAGTCCAGACCTAGATAAAGAAAAAGAAATCTTGAGATAATAGTGCTGTCTCCCTGACCTCAAAGGCAACAATGAAAGTACCATGCAAAAGAAATCATAGACGCTTTGAGATTAGGCCATAAACCAGAAATGGTACCTATTTAAACTAGGGAAAGATCTCAGGGTACTCACAAGAGAAGGGATAATTTTTTATTTGATCCTTATCAGCACAAAGAAGGTAGTTCTAAATGCTGATGCTTAAGACCAATTCAGCAACAATGATTGATTTTTCTAATTCAATATTCTTTCAGTAGCAACAAAAGCAGACATTCACCACAGCTGCAGTCAATTTTAAAAAGGTGATCAATGTAAAAATGAATAGACTTCTTGAAAAGAAGGTGAAAGAAAAATATAGGAGATTTAAGTCTTTGCAGACAGTGTGGAGGTTAATTGAGGACCATGTTTGAAACACAAAGAATTTGTGTACAAATATTCAGGAAAGGTTTTAGAGAGAAGACCGATGTTAGCACAGCTAAACACTATGGTAAACAGAGTTACTAGAATTGGCATTGTATCTTTCGAAAAAATGGAATCATGTTCAAATAGAAGCCATAGAGAGAATTTAAAAATCTGTGAAGTTAAAAGTGATAATGCAACAAAACATGCTCAAAGTTTATTTTACTGAACAACTAGTAAAAGATATGAAAACTAGCAACCAATCTTTCTTCAAAAATATTACAAGGAAAAAGTTTTCAGGGATAAAGTGTGAATGAGACAGAAGATAATACAGGTCACGATTGGTGATGATTTATTTACCAGCTATTTTCTACATCCTGAACAAAATGATGTGAAGAACCCCAGAACACAGCAAGTGGATATGCCTTGAAGAAAGCTGCAGCCAATAAGAAGGCCCCATATTGGTGCAGGGAAGAGTGTGAGGAGGAAGGAGCAGCCAAGGGGAGCTGTTGTGAACTGGCTGCAGCCCTCCATTTCTGATCTCCCTGTGTTGCTAGGTGGAGAGGAGGTAGTGGAGTTGGGAACGATGGAGCAAAGCTGAGCCTTGGAAGAAAAGGGGATTGGCTGGGGAAGGTTTAGGCTTTGTTTTGTTTCTCATGGCCCAACTCTATTTTTAAGTGGTTAAATTATGTGAATTTTGCCCATGTTGTATCTGTTTTGCCTGTGATGGTAAGTGGTCAGTGATCTTCCTGTCTTTATGTCAAGTCAGGACCTTTTGCATGTTATTTTCTCCCCTGTCCTGTTGAAGATGAGCCCTGATAGAGTAGCTGGGTGGGGTCTGGCAGCCAGCCAAAGTCAACCTATCACAGAAGTTCCATATAAGTATTTACAAACATCTCCACCATCCATCTTCTAAAAAACCTTCTCTCCATACGCTACTTTAGTGTGTATTTTTATAAAACCCATAACAATCATTCTTTTGATGATGTGTAAAAGGATTGGTCATGTTGATTATTAAAGTTTTGTGTATTATTGTGTACCTTTGTCTCTTTTGTGTGTAGACTATACAGATTAAAAAGCCCTGGGGGCAAGTATCATTTTGATGTGTGCAATTATACAATATGCATCAGACTACAGCACTAATTCATGAATAGGGTCCCTTAAGGACAGATTAGTATTTTAGGCAACTAAATGCAACACCTTTTGCTTTGCTTCCCCTTATTTTGCTTCACTTCTACTTAAAAAGTTAACATTTTAAACACAAATTTAAGACTACTTTTTCATTCATTTGCATATTCTACAAAAGTTCAACATCCCCATGGCAAGAATATTAGTCAGTTATCACTAAAGACTGTTTACATTCTGTGTAAAATAAAACAGGAGGTTGAATATAGATTGCTGCTGGAGGTCCCTTACAAGCCAAATTATTGTATGTTCCTAAGGAGTAAAGGTTTCTAAAATCCTTATTGACAGGGAATTTTATGCTGCACAGGGAATAATATGCTGTTATGATCAAAGTACTTACAAAAGACTTTCCAGAATAGATCAGCATTCTGACTGTTATTCCAAGCAAAAACCCTAGTATTCGAACATTCACCTGTGAGAAATCATTCCTAAATCTCAGGTTTTATGGACACATTTGCTCTCTTCCAAGAGAAATAGCAGAAGCAGATTAATTAATCACACAGAGTACTACAGTGATACAAAAAAAATAATTATAACCTATTCTCTGACTATCCTTCAAGTATTTTCCAACAGTTTCCAAAACATACATCTGCACACACACACATGCGCTTACACACAGATTTTGGGGGATTAATTTTTTTTCATCTTTTCCTAAGTCTTTAATAAAAACCTGTGTATTTTACCACTAATGTTAGAAAATTTTGGCTAAGATATTTTGCTTTCATGTTACTTCAGATGTAAAGTTCAAACAGCTTTATTGTGTCCATTATTTCCTTTTTTTTTTTTTCCTGAAAATATCCTAGAAAATGAGCTTCCTAAGAAAAATGCTCATAAACCAGTACTTTTTTAGAAGAAAAAAGAAAAGGTAATTATGAACCTAAAGACGGCATTTTCACAACAGAATCTAAGCTACTTTCATCAAATCAGGAAGCAGAAGAAATTCCATGTGATTTATGTTGCCAAAGTAAGAATCATATTATACTGAATACAAATTCAATTAGCTGCTTTTGAATGCTGTGCAGACCTGCAAGTGACAATATAGTGTATTCTGGAAAGTCTCTGAAGTAGTAAATACATCTGTGAAGGGAAAAAACAGAGCGTTTAGTCTTTCCTGATTTTTATGAATTCTTGATGGGACAATCTGCAGTTTATAGTCACTTACTCTTTGATTATCAGGAAATCGTATTAAATTGCTTGTTTACTGAAACTAAATGGGCAACTGCTGAAAAATGACTATTATAACAACTATTATTGATGTTGAAGCATACAAGCAGTAGTGGTGACAAATCAGGGCGAAATACGAAACTAGCCAAGCAGCTTGTAAGGTTACTGAGACAGACTGGCAGCTTGCACTATTTCTTGCAGCTGCTCTACTAATAATGGGTAACTTATTTTGAGAAATTATATTGTCCTCCATTGCTGTTCTGCTTATAGTTTACACAGAATGCGTCATAATCACAACTAGTGAAAACTGACTGAAAGGCCTTCTAGACAAATCTTTAGAGATGAGGATTAAGGGAAGACACTGAGGCTTTAACGATGATATCCTAACACGGGTATTCACTGCATACCATGGAAGAAGACTAATGCTGTCTTTTGTAGAGAGAAAAAGGGAATATCAAGTCCTGTCATACCTTTAGAAAACAATAAGTATTGTCTAATGTGTTTGTCCTGAAATCATATTATTAGCCCTTATCTCTCCACACTGGATAGGTGAAACAGAAAGATGCCTAATATCAGACATCTGGAACTATCACCCATATTGTTTAGAGCATCATTGAAGAGACAGTCAGAGGAGGGGTCTGTAGCACATCAAATCTTTCTGTGTGACTTTGTTTTTGAAAGCAAAGTAGCCTCCTCAAATCTTAGAGAAGATGAGAAACACACAATTGCTAGATCACATATTAGCAGAGCATTCTGGGCACTCAGTTGTTTTTCACTGCATTTCCTTAGACAATTATGCCATTTAGCTGCTGAAATTTCTTCTACTTTTCATAGTTATTTTTTCTTGATTTGTCTAGTTAAAGTGGGTGATGTTATCCTAAAATATTGGGTCAAGTTTGCCAATAACTAAAACCTGTAGGGTAGGTTTTAATTATTGCGCTGCAGCACTTAAAAATCTGAACCTATACTTTATTGTAGATTCTGCTCTGTGTACATACCACATACACACACAGACACACATTTTGAAACCATGTAGAAGTGATATTTGCATATTTTGTTAGCCTGCAGGAAGAATTGTTTTGGTTTTTATCATTGAGGATACAAAAAATTCAACATTAAATCATTACAAATTAATGGCAATTTTTCTCTTAGGGCAGAAATCATTCTGTGTGGTCCCTCCTGGAAGCCAAATAAGATGATTTCAGCCTCTTGGGAGGAGATACAACAGCTTCACAGAAGAAGCCTTTCTACTGACTTTCATTTAATTCCCAGTAGGTGTTTCATTTTCTCATAAAGACTTCATAATTATTTTTCATTTTTGTTCAGAGCAAACATCTTTCCTTTCAGCTGCAATAAAAAGGACCTAAATTCAAAGAGCTTACTCTTTCATAAAATGTATGAAATTCATTTTTCCTTTCTAGGAGAAGACTTCTGATTAATCTAAATGATGAACTAACATTGATGAATGAATGGGAAGAATTAAATGTATGTTTCTGTAGGACCCAATGAAAAAGAAAATGCTGAAAGATAAATATATGGATAAGAATCAGATTCAATTTTCAACTTAGCTTATCTACTGTGACACTTAACACTCTACACATTAGAGTGCCACCTGAAAAAGAATCAAATCTAAAATGAAAGCAGAATAGTTACAATTTTATCTTTCCAGAATTCAGAAGAATATAAAGTGCTTCATAGATACATTAATGACATTATAAAGGAAGCTGGAGAGGGAAGAGAAAAAAAAGCATGAATTCTAACAGATAGATGCAAGAAGGTTGCAGCAAGAAAGACAGAACATGGATTTCACAAGTAGAGATATTGAAGAAAGATAATACATTAAGAAATGGTTCTTTCTTTTTTTCTTTTTTTTTTTTTTCATTCAGCAAGATGTTTTTAGTTAGAAAATTGATATTTACTCAAAATGAAACCATGTACAGGCCAAGTCCCTAATTTTGAAAAAAAAAAAAGTGTCAAAATGGCTGCACCATATTATTGGCCAGGTGAAGAAGAAAACCCTTAATTTTGAACATTATTTTGCATTCAAAATGTCAAGTTTTTTGATTGTTTTGTTTTGTTTTGAAGCATGAAATTAAACAAGGACTAGAACAGAGACTGCAAAATGACTATAGCATTACTTTTTGATCTCAATTTTATCTTTGACTATTTAAAAAGTTTTTTATAACCAATATTCATTTGAAACTGTTAGGGAAGTCAGCATACTTGTAAAAACCTGTATATTTTTATTTGCTGGAATTTTATCTCTTACAAAATATGAAGAATTAACTACAGATGGGCTCTATTGCACATAATGATTGAAATAAAACAAAATATGAGAAACTCATACTTCTTCTTATACTGACTTTTCAGAAAAGGAAAAAAAAAGGGAAAAAAAAAAAGAGAAAAAGAGAAAGTACTGGTTCTGAAGAAGTTACTGAAAGACTTGCCAGGTAAAAATATCCTAAGCTTCAAAATGCTTGTACAGTTTGTTATTACCTCTGGAAATTATGATCCCAGCTGCTACCACTGATAATAGTATTTTGTTGTGTTATTGATATTTGATCAAGTCTAGCTGTTAACTCAGAAAACATCATGATTTCAATTTTTTTTTTAATGTATATGCTTTAGTTGAAAATAAAATAAATAATGAGTTTTGTTTGAATTCGGTTTCTGCTTAACATTTTCATATTAGGCAACTTAACAAGGCATGGAGGATATTGCAACTCACCTTTCTGTAATTTGGCAGTCTGTTTTCTAAATCAGGAATGCTAGCTTCCGCAATCTTATTCCCTTTAATAGATTCTACTGCCAGTAAGAAGTGGATGGCTGCACACAGTTGTACAACTGTTAGGCAGTAATTGTCACCAAATCTTAAGAGACAATTTCTGACTAAAAGAGGAAGTATTTTCAATCCATATTTATTTCATGACTGCAATTTCTGATTAAAGAAAGTACTAACAACATTTCTTATGTCATAATTTGTTTAGAAATTGGTCTAAGTCAGAAGGAAATAAAAGCAAAAACATATTGGTAAAAATTACCAATTCTTCAAAATTAACAAAGCTGGCTCCTTCTTCACTTTTTTTTGAAGAAAACATAAAGCAATTCTAACCTGGGGAATATTAATTTCCAGTTTTCTGTTCCGTGATGCATGGATTAAATTGCTGGTGTTGACCAAGGATAGTCTACCAAACTTTGCCTTTCTGCAGGGTAGTTAACTGAAGATCTACTTTTTTCAAAGATAAATTCAGCAAAGAAGAGCCCAGCAACTCAACCTACCTGAATTGCTTTTCCAGGTACTTAATAATTGAAAGAAATAGTTTTAATCTGTTTATCAAATGACAGCCAACTTCTTGCTATTTGGAAAATACGTGGTTTGTTTGTAAATACCCAAAATACAGTAATTAACACTTATACAGAAGCTGCATACCATTATATAATAATGAACTACTTTCCTTTCCCTTTCTTCAAAATAGGTACCACAACAGGACACAATCCAGGTTTAACATGAGCCCTAAATAAGCATTTCTTTGTTTCCTTTCTCCATTCTCACTTTCCTATACTGAAAATCCTTTTTGTCATGATGCAGCAATCTTCCATAACTTTCTTCTTCCACTGAAAATCTCACTTCTATCTACAATAATTACTTACAAATCCATCAAAATGCAGAAATCTCGTTCTCCCTAAAAAACTAAGGCAAAAGATTTTTCAAAAAAACCTCAAACTGTAAGTATGACTTACCAGTCATGAGGAAAAGTGCATGGTTTGCTGCTTTGTAATTTAGAATCTTAATTCCTAAGTCCGTTTCCAGGAAGGATTTAAAAATGAACATTAGACATTGCCAATTTTAAAATTCTAAGCAAAATCAAGATATTAATTAAATAAACTTATGGCTTCCAATTCCTCAAAATAGACATATATATACTCATCTGCATATAGTCTTTCTTTTGCAAGAAGCAATTTCAGAGCATATACAAGAAGTTTCTAAGTAAGATAGTCAAAATATTAATCACATATCCCTACTTGTATTAACAGTCACGTATCCCTACTAGCCACTAGTAACAGGTTGATTTTATTAGCAGGCATAACCAGTTGGGACACTTTCTTCTGCTAGAAGAAAATGAATGGCTTCTGACTTCAATATCATTGAACTAATAAATAAATAAGAGTCTACCTTGTTATTTCACACACAAAACCCCAAAATTTCCAAGTGTAACTACACAGCTTGAATAGATTATATCATTAGGTACTCATTAGAAAGATACAAGCTAGAATCTCTCTACATGGAGTACATTTATAGATATCTATTGATTTAAGATCGTTCTATACACATCAAGGAAAATAAAATTAACTTAAATGTTAATTATGGAAAAATTAATGTAGGATAATAAATTGCCTTTTTAACAAAATAGATGAATATACTTTAGACAAATTCCTTCTCCCTAGACAAATAGAACAAACAATAACCCATAAAATGTGTTTCTGAGAAATTAGTCCTAGAAAAAGGAAGCTAATTATTTTCCAATAACTTCCACACAGTATACACTGAACTTACAGTATATTTCAAACCATAAACATTGAGTTTGAAAAGGAAATATTTAAAGTTGCTAAGAAACAGTGTCTTTGTTTATCATATTGTCTTTGCAATGAAAGCACTGGAAGAGGAAAACAGAACAAACATACAAGATTATAATTTATTTTACAGTCAACATAAGAAAAAATCTTTTCCTTACAGAGTATGTATTAATAAATATTGTTGAGAAAAATTTGATCTGTGGTTCAATGGACTTTTTCTCTATACATTGCTGCTGTTATTTTGATTTCTTTCTAAATATGTCAGTAAAAGGATTTAGCGAAGTAAGAAATACAACACTAGAGAAGAGGTTTATTATTGAACAGAATTTCTGAAGTGGGTAATAAAAAATAAAACACATGATCCAAAGTGTTTATGTTAGACCTTTCATTGCTAACTGAAATTATGTATGCCAGCTTTTTTCCAGGGTAATGTAATGTGTGGCAAAATTCTTGATGCTTTATGAAGATTTTTGGACCTTCCAAGAAAAGATTTCTTTGATCTTTCCTCCTTTTTCCAAATACAGTAGTCTTTTACCTCAGTTGCTACTAATGTTGCCATATGTATATAAGCTCAGATATACACAAGGGAAGTGGAAATACTGATACTTTTTCTCACATTCTCCAGACACTTTTATTCCAGATGGCCTAGTGCAGTCCTTCAAGTTAAACTTCCAAAATCATTCCAAGCTTTTGGGGTATCTATGTGATGATGAGACTTTTTTTTTCCCTTAAATGAACAAACAAAAACATTTTTTCATGCATTTTATAATGCTCTTTACAATCTTTTGAAGAAAAAAGAAATCCAAAGAACAACTAAGGCTGAAATTCCTGTTATCTATAGGTATCCACAACTACTGTTTTTAGTATTTTGGGCTTTTTTTTCCTATATGTCAGTGAAATGAATGACCACAGGTTTTTGATCAGAACTGAACTTTCAGATTTACAGTTTTGGAGGTATTTATGAGGTATTTTTAAAATTAACTCTTATTCTGCTAAGACAACAAAAACAAAGACTTGGCTTTTGAATTTTTTACTTTTTTCAAATAAGGATTTGTCTCTAAATATTTTTTGAAGAAAATGGACTTTTCTGCCTCATGCGCTTTTGATGTCATATCAGTGTACTGGGAGCAGAGCTCATCCAGCCCAGTGGATATTACTGAAGATAATCAGTGACTATAAGAAGAAAATGCAACAGGCATGCTAAATAAAAAAAAAAAAAATAATTAAAGTATTTCCCTTAAAATGGGAAAATACATTTTCAATCTAACTTTTTGGCTTCATTATAAAAATGGAGTGAGTATTTATTGTTGAAAATAAAGAAGAGAAAGGAATAATTTTAGATTAATGTCCTCTGTGAAGGTCCACAGTGGATTGAAATATGCAAGAACTATAAAACTCTGATTCTGAAGTACAGTATTCATCTGTGAAGAACCAAGTACCTTTAGAGACATGCAGTCTGTCCCAATCTTCAATGAATGTTAATGGATAGCAAGATGAGAAGACTTTGTAGAAGCAGGTCCTGAATTTTGCTCTTGGCTACGTGGAGGATGCATTAAGAAGTTTTAAATCCTTGTCTCTTAGAATATTAAGAACATGATATGTAAACCCACATTTTGAGAGCTGTAAAGACTATGTGAACCTATGAAGTGCCAGGAGAAACTGTAGATCTGACCACTTACAGCTTCTACTGGCATTCAGTGACCACTCTTAAAGCTTTAAGGGCATGTCTAATAAACACCATCACATTAGAATTTTCTTAATTTAGTAATGATTTTCAAAGAAAGAGCTAAAAAAAAAAATTCACCTGAATCCTAAAAATAGGAGAATCAAAAAGAAAAGTCTGATAAAGCTATGAAGTGTGTTTATTTCACAGAACATTTGTGTTGAGTTGATAATCAATGAGTTAGGTTATTAACCTATGAGTCAACTACAAATTTGAGGGTAGGCAAACATTAGACAACAATAAATAGAAAGTGGATTCAAGGCAATCTTGTTTGTGGATTAAGAAGGTTCCAAGTCCTATTACCACGAACACAGTAGGAAGTTGTCAGCAAGGACACCCATCTTTAGTCACAACTAGAAACCTCTTTCCAAATAGTATGGAGCCACAGACACTATCAACTGATTTCTCTTTTGTTCTTATAACTGCATTCTTGACTTTTTGCTTATTTTCTGTGTGGTTTTTTTGGCATTAAAAAAAAAAAAAAAAGAGTGCTGTTTCCTCCTCTACATTGTTAAAAGCCATGATTGGCAGATCACCTCACTCACTCTGGGCAAATTCTTACTCATACTTGAGCACTCTGATGTATAATCTGGACTGGGAAGTAATATGCAGCTTTGTCCCTTTTGCAAGCCCTTTCCATTTCAATTGCATAAGACCTTAAAAGTAATAGCAATGCTTGCCACTTAATAACACTTAAAAGAGATAGAAAATATTTCATCGAGGGAAAATGTTTAAGCCTATTCTTGATATTAAAAATACTTCCCAGATTCTATTGAAAGGACACAACACAGCTGAACTCAAGGAATGTGTCTCTTCTCACCCAGCACTTGACGTATCAAATTGTTATTGTGGCATATTGTGACCTGAATAAATTCAGACTTAAAAGAAAACACATTTGGTAGTTTTGAAGAGTACCGCACAGGGGAATAAAAGGATGTCTGCATACTTCTTATTCTCTTAGATGGATTTTGAAGCTTAAGACCACTTGAATTTTACATGTTCTGATGTTCCCAGGTACTTAAACTACATTTTTTGTTTAATTTAAATTCAATTTAGAATCTTGAAGAAGGAACCACAGATTCTAGTATGCACTGGTGCTTATTAAAAGCTAGTATAGTGCAATTAGCTCAGACCTTATAAATGACAGCCATATGTCGCTACCATGTCTGCTATCATGCGTTAATCCTCAAAGGCCAGATGAGACAAACGGGTGTTAAAACACATCTTGAAAGTTGCTAGCCTACAACAGTGTGGATGAAGACAAAAGAGATTCCAGAACACTAGGTATTGTCACTCTGATGTATCAAAGAACTCATTATCAATGTCTCATTAACTGGTGCTGTAGCAGTGCAAAACATGTAAACAATTAGCTTCCAAATGCATAAATTGTCTGCATTCAACGCGATAAATTATTATGAATTCATTATGATACTATAAAATCACCACACTGGGTAAATGACTACAGTTCCAACTGAAATAAGTAATTCTTGCTAATTTGGTAATAATTTTAATTTACATTCATTTCAGGACTCTAAAATATATCATTTAAATCAATTCAGACATTAAGAGAAATCAAAGCTGTAGGAACTGTTTCTAAGTCTTGAGGAAGAAATTTTAAAAACATTTTAAAGATTACCGTTTTCACAACAAATGAAATGTAATAACCTTTAGCATGGTGGGGAGATGGAGTATTTACCATCTAGAAATATATAGATAAGATTACCATCTTACAAAAGTTATTTTTCTGTTTTCATACACTTAGACATACACTGTTCCATAGGTAGGACTCTTAGACATAATAATAATTACACTAATTATATAATTAACCCCATCCTAGCTCAACTCAGGACACTAATTTATCTTCTTAATTATATTAATTAATAGACCATAAGAGCAGACATTTTATACTTTATTTCTTTTTGCTTATTTGATAACCCCTTCGTGACACCACGGTAAGTAACATCAGGTGACTGATCCGTGCTCTCTACTTTACTCATGGTTTTCTAGCCCCCTTTATCAGGGAATGTATAAACCCTTCTCAGTTAAGATGAATAGTTTTATTTAACTCTTCTTTACACACACATCTTCAGTCATGCCTCTTAACTTGCCCTGAACCTTCTTCAGTTCATCCATTTTGAGATGAGTGGACTAGTAAAGAAACTGTATACAGCACCCAAAAAGGCAGGTCGACATGGATTTGTACAATACTATAGCAGTTCTTGGTTTTCTTCTCTATTTCTTTCCTACTAACTTTTAGAATTTGATTTGCTTTTATGACTACAACTAATTCTCATCAAGTGACAAAAAGAGACATAACTGAGCTTAATTGTCATAACCTGTCCTCTACAGCAGTAACTGTTAAGTTAGTACCCATTGTTTTATATGTGAAGCTGGGGTTGTTTTTGCCCACTGTAAGGTCTTTTGCATTCATGTGCAGTAAATTTCACCTTCCACTTTAAGGATCAGTCTTGTAAAGTATTTCTGCAGTTGTTGGCAGCCAGCCTTTTTTTACTACTGTGAATAACTTGGTACTGTCAAAACCCCCTACCATCTCACTATTCAGTGCCTTTTTATGAGTTTTACTCTTTAATTGCACAGATCACTACGGATCTTTGTGGGACATCCTTCATGATGGGAACCAACCTTTGCTTCTTTCTTCTGTTTCTAATCACTTAATCGATTTTTAAATTAAGTTAATTCTATTTTTCTCTCTTTCCCTCTCATGCCCTAGCTGTCAAGTTTCCTTGAAAGTCTTTGGTGATAGACACTGTTACAAAAAAATGGTAAATTCAAGAGGATTATGTTAAAAATATTTTTCTTATCCATATGCTTGTTGACTCCTCCAAAGAATTTTCATGTAAATGAAGTTTGGGAAAATATATAATGTTTAGAGAGACTAGCAAGAGAATCACTTTTATATTAAATCACAATTTATCGAGAATTATACATATAAAATGCAAAAAGCTTCATTTCATTGGACCTTTGGATTTATTTTTCTTTTATTTTTTTTGTTTGTTTCAGAAGGTCTGAGACCTTATTGAGACCACCAGACTATTCTGAAATAAGAAGAATGAAAAGTTATCTAATAAAAATTTAAAATCAAGAGGAACTAGCAAAATGAACCATGTATCCAAGACCCTTGGATAAAATACAGCTGTCAAAAGTGAAGAATAAGTGTATATATTTACAGTATGTAACAAAGAAAAAAATTAATATTGGACACTGTTGAGGACTATTGTCATGAGTATGAAGCATGAAGCATTGAAGAGAAAGTTGCTGCATATTTCCAATATTTGTATCCAAGAACATTCACCTCACATCTTCAAAAGTGCTACCTGTGTAATAGAGTACAAGGAACAAGTTCTACCTATGTAATACAGAATAGAAGGAGCAAGAACACATTCTCTCACTGTTAGTAACAACTAAAGGTATTTCATAAACTGAGTCTTATATTGTATATTATGCCTTCCAAATCAATATGAGAAGATTAAACTTTTAGTACGTGCTCCATAGATTATTGTTTTGCCTGTTTCTTTTAAAATAGGCAGTCGTGAATTAAAAAATATGTTAACTTTTTAGTAAATGAGAACTGCAGCATTAGACAGTCAAAGCCACATGTATCAAGTAAATCAGACTTTGTAGTGAGGAATTGTATATTTTAGCAAACATACAACATTTCGACCATTTAGAAATGAAAGGGTAAATGTGGAAAGTTATGAAAATATGAGATTCTTCAGTACTGCTCATCAGTAAGTGGTTTTTTTCAACTTGCTAATAGATTTGACAAAATAAATACTCAATAACTTACAATATATAGTATCAGGTGTGTTGTTTCAATGTTAGTAGGAGACCTAGATGAAAGGGAAAATATTTTTAAGGCGTATTTTGATGCAGAAAGTGTTATAATTTTTTTCCCTGAAGTTTCAAGTATGAATGGTTTGCTTTTATATGCAATTTAGAGGCAAGAAACTTTGTTTTGTAAGGTTTTGAGAAAATAGAAGAGACTATGCAGAGATTCATGTGCACAGTTTTTTTAAGTTAGAGCTAACTCTGGGGGAAGATAATTGATATGTCTGCTAGAATTTATAGGTGGGTGAGCAGATAGTAGTATATAGAAACTTCTGATAAGCCTGTATAATTAAATACATACTTGCATAGACAGAGCAGATATTAAATTTTAAGGAGGGGAGAAAAACTTGCTTTTCTTTTTCTCCTATCTTTTCCTTATCACAGGTTAGGAGGGTAAGACAAAGGAGTTAAAATAAAGGAGTCTTGATGACGAATGAAATATTTTAAAGGGAATCTTAGCATGTTGATGAATGAGGATGAATCTAAAATTTCTGAGGAATGTTTAAATTTCTATACTGTCACATGAAAGTATTCACTGATGGTTCTTTGCTTTATGCAGCACCAGTCCAAATGTAGTCAGTTAAATCAACCCTATATAATAAATGCACAATCACTCTTCTTCACAGCATCCAATCCACTTCACTTTTTTTTTTTTTCAAACCATTACAGATTTCCTAAGTATATGTGAAAATAATCTAAACTTTCCTTCTTCTTAATCTGAAGTAAACCAGCAGGTTGACCACTTGGCGGACTATATATGGATGACTATTATTTTTCACCAAGGATTTTTTTAAGCTATGTCCAAAAGAAACTTCAGTAATAAGCAGTCACCCACAGAGAACTGTGTGCCAGTTTATGATTCTTCATCTTAGCCAAAAGCCTGAGAGAAGAATGTGACTTTAGATTCCTTTTCATCACAGACATCACTTCCTAGAAAAATGTTACTGCTAAATTCCCTACACTGAGTTTAGCCAACATATGGAACTGTATGAATTATACTTTCTATTCATGCATTTTGTGCCTCTTTAACCAGCAGTAGTTTTGCTGCCTGACACAATTTATGCTTCATTATCAGGATGAATATAACATAAAGCAAACAAACTTTTCTATTTTATAATTTTTGTTGGCAGCATTTAACATTTACATACATAGCATATTAACACAAGGGATGCAAAGTCATTATATAGTAATACTTTGCAGAGTGGAAAAACTATCCTGAGCATCACTCTACACTGCATTTCAAATGGCACATTTCAGGTATTTATGCTGATTTCCATCATTTACAGAATATAATGACAGAAATCAGTTAGAATTTGGCACAACAGCTTCTAAGTGGTCAGAACTTTAAAAAAATGATAATAGTCTTACTAACTGTAAGTTGAGTATTGAATTTCCATTTCTAGGTAAAACTGTTATTGTCCTACTCATGATCCACAACTTTTTCCTGTTTCATAGGTTATAATAGATGCTGGTCAGCTGCTTTTCTTTCCCTTCATGACATCACTGAGACCACCAAAAGCAATAAAAAAAGGTCAATTGTACTGATCTTATTTGAAGTGACCTTATTGTCTGCTTTCTGGCTGATATTAGACTGACAAAGAACAACGATATCCAACTTCACTTCAAATGCTTAGGAGCCTTAAGTATATATAGAGTTCATAGTTTAAGTCTTTGATATATTGAAAGGAGATGGCAATAGCACAGCAAATGTTTGCCTTTCAATCTGACATTATGGTGAGAAGGATAATAAACACTGTGTTCATAAGAATAAGTATAGCTAAAGCAAGCAAAAAGCCATCATTTCTGAAGTACATGAATGCTGGGAGGTATTAGGAGAAAAAGGTCAACCGACTATCCAAAGCCTATCAAAAAGGCTAGTTACATCAAACAGTACAGCTAAGATATTTTCTGGATCAACAGTAGAAATATTTTTCTTTTTTTCCTCCTCCTCAAAATTTTATATTGGTAGTTTTGACTTGAAAATTGAAAAGGACAATGATGAGCTTAATAGACTCAAATTTGTTCCAGGTTATACTTAAGCATATTAGTCTCATTCCATCACACTGACAGGATGCTATACAGTTACTGATGCATAACTGCAGATATATATTAGTTATGTAAATCCCTAAACTTCTATTTGCTAAGGGAAATAATTTACATAATCACAGAATGCCAGGGATTGG
>VYZX01019590.1:0-10647 GCA_013401335.1 Brachypteracias leptosomus | reverse complement strand
CCAGCAGCCCTGCCTACATGACCCTCAACACCACCCTCTTCAACTACCCCTGTCCCAGCCCCCCCGGAGAGCTGACGCTGCTGCGCGTTGGCAGCGAGACCAGCTGCGCCAGGAACAACCTGATACCCACCTGCAACGGGCCCCTGCCCGGCGCTGGACCCTACCGGTGAGCCTGCTGACGGGATTTGCCCCCCCGGCACCCCCCCCCGGGNGGGGGGGAAGGGAGGGTTCGCACCAGTGGCTCATGTGAGCAGATGGGGAAACTGAGGCGAGGCTCTGGGGGCACCATGCGATGGCACATTGTGTTGGCACATGGAGTCTGAGGGTGCACCACATGGCCCATGTGCACACTGGGGTTGCCCTATTTGCCTCCGGGGTACACGTCACACTCACACACCCCCAACTCTCCCCTCAGCCCGGCAGCCCAGCAACATCCCAGTGCAGGGCAGTGAGCACAGTGGCGGCATGATCGCCCTCACCACCATCCTCGCCATCCTCTTCGCCATCCTGCTGGCCGGCCTGGTGGCCATGCTGATCTTCTGGAGGTGAGTGCCAGGGAGCTGTGGGGGTGCTGGGCATGTGGGAGTGGTGTCACCAGCACCCCTTGGCCCTCAACCCACCGTCCCTCCCCAGCTCGGACGACTGTGGTGGCAGCAGCTCCTTCAGCAAACCCGAGACGGTGTCAGTGAGGCGATACAACACTCACCACGTCTATGACCAACCGGCTGCCCGGCTTTGAGCCCCCGCTGCAACCCCCCAGCACCTCCTGTTCCATGCTGCCTCCCCAGCATCCCCCCAGCCCCAAACAGCCTCCCTGGCAACCGCGCTGCCTCCCCACCCTTGGGTGCCCTCCCGCCGGTGTCGGGGGCGGGGCCAGAGCTGGGCCCGGAGCGCCGGGATGGAACCGGAGATTAAAACCTTTCCGCTGCTTCACCCCTGGCCCCGCCTCCTGCCTGAGACCCCCGGGACTGGGACCCCCGGAACCAGCCACAGCTCCCGGGAACCGCCCCGCGCAGGAAAACGAGCCCAAACCCTGGGGGGGGAGTGGGGGGTGTGTGTCATCAGCCCCGGACAGAGGCACTTGTGGGTCAGGGGCAGTTGCGGGTCAGGGGCAGTTGCGGGTCAGGGGCAGTTGCGGGTCAGGGGCAGTTGCGGGTCAGGGGCAGTTGCGGGTCAGGGGCAGTTGTGGGTCAGGGTGTCTGTGCCGCGGTTTCAGAGCAGTCAGGGCAGTTGTGCCTTTACCTAAACCCGTTATATATATTTCAACAAACCCTGTATTTTTTTCTGCGGATTCTGTGCAAAGTAGGAGGGTCCCGTTTAACCAGACCCGTGGTCTCAGTGCCCGTACCCGGGTGTTCTTCATTCTCCCGGGGGCGTGTTAGAACCTGCCCTCCCCCACCTTCCTCCCGCAGCTGCCACTGCTGCCAGGAGCGGTCTCCCTGGAGCTCAGCCAAGGGAAAGCAAATCACACAAATCCGGCCATTAAACCCTGGGGGCGGCTCCCCCGAGAAACGCGGGTCACCCCCGGCCTACCCCGGCCCCCAAAGGAAACCCCCGATTCACCCGAACGGGAGGGGGTCCCAGGGGCGCTGCCGGGGCTGGGACACGGCCCTGACCGAGCGGCGGTGGCAGGGGCCGGAGCCTCGTCCCGCTTCGCGGGGGTGGCAGAGGGGCCGCGTGTCCCCGTCGTGTCCCTGCCGTGTCCCCGTGGCTGCCAATGCCGAGGACATCCGGTGTCTGTCGACCCTGAGCCCCCGTCCTGCACCGAGGCAGGTGTCACAAGAGGGGTCACCCCCCTGGCCCCACTCCCGTATTCATAGCACCGAACTCCCCCCGAAACGCCACCGGTCCCTCCAGGGGTGCCGCAGCTCGGGGTGTAGAGCTTAAAAACAACCATGTAAAAAGCAAGAAAAGGGGGTTTTGGGGCGCAGGGCAGCGGGCAGTGCTGGGCCGGGGGCTGCAGCCTCCCAGGGCTCGGGGAGAGAGCGGGAGGACAGCCGGGCCCCAGCGGGGTCGGCCCGGTCCTCAAGTGCCCACCCGGGCGGGCAACCGGGGGAGTCAGTCACCGAGGGATGAGCGGGACCGAGCAGGGGGGGCCTGGAGGGATCCCCGAAGCGCCCGCCCCCGGGACCCCGCCCCCAGAACGGCCGCGCCCCGGGCCCGCCCACACCCGCTCAGGCTCCGCCTTTTGAGCCACAATTACCCAATCGTCGCCGGGCAAGGTTTTCCGGACCCGCCCCTTTCCCCGTCCCTTGCACTTGATTGGCGGCCGTCCCGCACATGGGCCTGGGAGACCGAGGGTTCGAGTCCCGGCTCCGTCGTCTGCGCTGCCCGCCCGCCATGGCCCGTCGCTGCGCGCTCTCCATCCGCATCGTGGAGGGAAAAAACCTGCCTGCCAAGGACATGTGAGTGCCTCGGGAGGGGGCTGGGGGGACACTGCAGCTGGAGTACTGTGGGGTGTCCCCCAACAGGTGTCTGTGCTCTGGGGACACCTCCCCAGAGAGGTTTTGAGGTGTCCCCCCCTGCTTTAGGTGCTCACCCAAAATGGCTTGGGGTCCCCCCAGCAGTGTCTGTGCTTTGGGGGTTCCCCCCACGGTGGCTTTGGGGGTCCCCTTTCATTGGGGGTTCTCTCTGGTGTGGTTTTGGGTGTCCCCCCAGCCCTGCCTGTACTTTGGTGGTCCCCCCCAGGAGAGATTTGGGTGTCCCCAGCAGTTCTCAGTGTTCTGGGGGGGTACCTCAGGAGTGCTATGATGCCCCCCCTGATTTGGTGGCACCCTCTATGGGTGGCTTTGTTCCCTGCCAGGAGCGCCCGGTGCTGTGTGGTGCCCTAGCAGTGCTTTAGGGTACACCAAGGTACACAATGGCGCTCTCCCTTGTGCTACCATGGGGCAGGGCTGCCCCCACCTCAAACCTGCAGCTGCCTGTGGAGCTGGGCTTTTTAGAGGTCCCCTGGAAAAGCAGCAGGACCCCGGGTCCAGACATCCCCCAAAAGGAAGCGGTAGGAGCCCCAGTGCTCTGGCCCCTGTCACCTTTCTCAGCCCACCTGGCTGGGGTCCAGGGGGCTCCGCTGGCAGTCCCCCAGATTGGGCTTTCCCTCCTTGGCAGCCCCCCAAGGGCTGTCCCGACGTTATCCAGGGGTAGCACAGGGTGGCCCCCAGCCACCAAGCAGCGGGGAGCTCTTGAGGAGCCCTTGGCAGCCGGGCAGGGTCAGGGCTGCCGGAAAACCAGCAAAAATCCCTGCAGGCGTCATGGAAAAAGAGGATAAACAAGGAAAGAAACATGACTTTTTTTTTTCTTCTTTTTTGTTTTTTTAAATCCCGTGTGTCAGAGCCTGATTTTTAAATCCCTTGGCATAACTCCCTGCTGGGAGCTCCAACCAGTGCGAGTAGCCTCTGGTTGTCAGGAGGTTCTGGTTTTCTCCTGAGCACATTGCAAAAAGCTGATGGGGAATGAATCCTTGGGGATTTAAAGTCCTAGGGGCTTTGGGACGTGGTTCTGGGCAGGGACTGGAACCGGAGCACCGGCCCCCACACACTCCCCCATCGCCCCCTGACCTTGGCCGTGTCCGACCGCCGACCCCTCCCCTGCGGCCGGGGCTCAGGGGATCCCATCGCTGCCCTGACACAACCCCTGGCATCGCCACCGCTTTCCCCGGGGAATCCCTCGGCGGGTGTCGGCAGGTGTTTGCCAGCACCCATGGGTGATGGGGCACCCCCAGCCCCCGCGGGGCCCCCGGCTTTTGCAAGATCCAGGAAGTAGTAGGAGCAGGATCTGGCTGATGGTGCCGTGGTTTATGTCCCCCCCGGTGCCACTCAAGGAGCTGTGCCACCCAAGGAGCTGTGCCACCGGCAGCAGTGGCTGATTTCAGGGGGGTCGCTCTGCCCGCAGGTCTCCCACCTCCTCGCAGCGCAGAAGAGCCGCTGTTTGGGTCCGCCCAGCGCGGGGTTGGCACGGCGCAGCCACGAAACCACCAAACTGCCCATAAAGAGGCAGGAAACCCGCTCCTGCTCCTGTTCTCCGGCTCGTCACAGCCTAACACGGGGCAGAGCCGGGGAGGCGGTGGGAAGAGCCGCAGCAGCTCCTGCTCAGCCCTGGATGGACTCTGCACCCCCCCCCCTTCCCCCCCCCCCCCCCCCGATATACTGGGAGCGGGAGCCCGCTCCCAGCTGAGCGCTGCAAAGTCTTCCCCCGCCTCTTCATTGCAGGAAAGCAAGGAAATTTTTATTTTATTTTATTTTATTTTATCCCCCCAAAAGGGCTGGGCAAAGCGGTGCCACTGCCTCCAGCAGTTAATTTTTAACTCACCAATGAATTTTTAACTGCAGACCCCAGTGCCTCAGCCCCAGTGCTGCCCGCCGGGATGGATGCTGGGGGGAGCACACGTTTATCCCCTCCCCCCCCGTTTGTGCTGTGCTCTCAATATTTAAAGCCTCAACCTTTATTTCCTCTTTTTAAAGCCCAATCTTCCCCTTTCCTGGCTCCTTCCCCCCACCCTGCTGCCTGTGCCCACTTGTGGGGGTGGCCCAGGCGAGCTGTGCTCAGCAGGGTGCCTGGTGCCAGCCTTGTCCATCTCTTCCCCACATCCCCCAGCACTGCTGAGTGTCCAGGGATGACAAGCACGGTGCCAGTTTCCCCACCCGCCCGTGGAGCAGGGGTTTTCCCCCCTCTGATGAGGACCGTGGGCAGCCCAGGGAGGATAAGCTTTGGACACCCAGTGTTCCAGCCCCTGGAGCAGGCGATGCCCAAGGGCGGTGGCACCCTGCATCCCGGGGGGTGGGAAGCAGCCCATGTGCTCAGAACATCCCCACACTGGGAACGAGGTTTTCCCACTGCCAGCTCCAGCCTGTCCCGCGTTGCTGGGCATGGCTCGGGGAGGCAGATGGTCCCTTTCTGCCTCCCTGCCCACGCCGGGGTTTGTGTAAGGCAGGAGACATCAGCAGCAGGCTCTGGTTAATGGTGCTTCACCCAGTTCTCCCTGAAGCCCTCTCAGGAGCGGGGCCGGAGGTGGGAGCAGGCAGCAGAGAGCTGCACTTGGGAACCTGCCAGCACCTGGCATGGCTCAAAATGCTGGGGTGCCTGGGAATGGGGGTGCCAGCGCTGTGCCTGGGATGCACAGCCCAGAGAAACCCCCTGCAGCCGTGGTTTGGAGGGCAGGGAGCCTCCCAAGCCCTCCCTACCCCCGAAACCCTTTTGACACCCCAAATCCTCACAATCCCCAAAACCCTCCTGATACCCCAGCAACTGTCTCTCCACCTCCCTGGTTTTGGGGTGGGGACCTCTCTCCATGCTTGAGGCTCCCAGACCCCATCCCTAGGACGCTCTGGGATGGTGAACGCTGCCAGGACCAGTGTTAACAAGTTCCCGTGCTTGGAGCGGGGTCTTCAGGACCTTCACCTTCACCTTTGCACCCTCTTGGCCAGCCCCCGGGTCCTGCCGGCTCCTCTGCCTCCATCCAGAGCCCCCACCCTGCCTGCCACTGGGTCACCTTGTTTCTGAGAAACTGGGGCAGTCAGCTGTAAAATGGTGATTGTTTGTTGGCAGCAGTGCACAGGAGTGATGACTCTGGTCACCCCCGGAAGGAAGCAGGGTCAGGGCATCGTGGCTGCTGCCAACAGCCCATGGGCTCCATGGCAAGTGCTGCCTGCCCTTCCCACCTGCTGGGGTGTCCCCAGGGGTGTCCTTGTCCCCGCGGAGGTGTCGGGGCTGCTGTGGCCTTACTCCCAGTGCATGCAGCGGGGCCGGGGGTACCTGGAGCTGTTCCAGGGAAAGGGTGGGTTTTGTTTGTTCTTCACCTTCCTATTTGGAAGAGGAGAGGCACTTGCAGCTGCCAGCAGGATGTGATGGCCAGACACAGCCAGGGATGTTTCCCCGGGCTGGGAGTGAAGCCAGGGTCATCACATGCCCGTGGCCATGACCAAACCCTCCCGCTAAAGCCCAGCACCCCATAGTCCTACAAGATCCCACAGATCCCTTCTCCGAGCAGGGGGGTTGCCAACCATGGCCTTTGGTTGCCCATGGGCATGAGAAGAGGTCGGTGGGGTTGGGGTGGGGAGCCAGGGCTGTGGCTGGTGGCACTGACAGAGCCGTGTCCTTCCAGCACAGGGAGCAGTGACCCCTACTGCATCGTGAAGATCGACGATGAGGCCATCATCAGGTGAGCGGCTCCATGTCCCTGGCTGGTCCCCAGACCTGGAGGGCAACCTGCTCCTGGCAGGTTCCTCCACCTTCCTTAATACAGGCACATTTCCTCTCCTCCTTCTCCTCCTCCTTATCATCCTCCTCCTCCTTCTCCTCCTTATCATTCCCTTCTTTGGGCTGAGCTGCTCATCCACCCCATACGCAATGCCCGCACATCAGGCCCTGCCTCAGCTGAGGGTTCAAAACTTTGGCTGCTGTCCCCAGTGATGTGTCACCAAAAGCTGGGAAACTCACAGGGTTTGGAAGGTGAGGAGCCCTGTTCCCTCCCTGTCACCAGTACTCTCTGCCCCACAGAACAGCCACGGTGTGGAAGACACTGTCTCCATTCTGGGGGGAGGAATACGAGGTGCAGCTCCAGCCCACCTTTCACAGTGTCTCCATCTATGTCATGGATGAGGATGCTCTCAGGTTCGGGCAGGTCGGCTGCGGGGTGATGGGGACTCGGTGGTTGGTGGCTTTGGCTGCCTGCATGCTCAACCCTACTGTAGACACCAGAGAATCCACACCTGGCTGTTGGCCTGGGCTGTGGGACACAAACGGGTGAAGTTCTGAGGTTGTTTCCCAGCTGGCACCAAAGGGTGGCTGACAGGCTCTGTGGGGGCAGGAGCACCATGGTGACCCCAGCCCAGGACCCCTGGGTTGTCCTGCCCGGTGGAGCCAGGAGAGCTCTGACCCCACTCGTGTCCTGCTCCTGCTCTTGTGTTGCAGCCGTGATGATGTCATCGGGAAGGTTTGCATCACCCGGGAAATGCTGGCAGAGTGCCCGAAGGGTAGGGGCATGCCTGGCTGGGAGGCTCCCGCTGGGGACCCACCTACCTCCTTGAGATGAGTCAGTCCCCAGGACCCCCAGTGCCCCCTGCCATGAGGATGTTCCCTTCTTCCCAGGCTACAGCGGCTGGGTGAGCCTCAGTGAGGTGGACCCTGACGAGGAGGTGCAGGGGGAGATCCACCTGCGTGTGGATGTCCTGAAGAGCCAGGGGGACCGCTGGCGGCTGCGCTGCACCGTGCTGGAGGCCCGGTGAGGAGGGGACCTGTGGGTGGCAGGGGACTGTGGCTGCCGTGACTCAGTTTCCCCACTCTGCCAGGGGCTTCTCAGTTATCCTCCCTTGGGTGTAGAGCATCCTGTCCACCACCCAGCAGCTGAGGGAGGTCCTGGGGCAGGGTCCACCTCATCTGCTCATCTTTAGGCAGATGTTGGGGGCCTGAGGAGTGGAGTGGGTGCCATGGGTGCCCATAAGTATTCTGGGAGTGGCAAATTCCCCCTCTCCCCATCAGGGATTTGGCCAGGAAGGACCGGAATGGTGCCTCCGACCCCTTCGTGCGCCTGCGCTGCAGTGGGAAGGTGCAGGAGAGCACCGTGAGTACAGCAACAGGACCCCCAACCTGGGACATCATCCCACTGGGGAGCCCAGGCCTCGGCCTGGAGCCATCCCTGTCCCCGGTATCCCCAGCCTGGAGACCCTGGAGGGGTGGGGGGTCCATCCTGGGAGGGGGGATGAAGCTGTTGCCTTGGCAGGTGGTGAAGAAGTCCTGCTACCCCCGCTGGAATGAGACCTTTGAGTTCGAGCTGGCCGAGCCCGCCGGGGAAAAGCTGAACGTGGAGGTGTGGGACTGGGACCTGGTTGGCAGGAATGACTTTCTGGGCAAGGTGAGCCCCCAGAGCCCCTCACCACTGCCAGGGGCCTGCCCAGCTGCCCATCCCACCCCCTCCTGCCTCCCCCTCCCAGGTGGTCTTAAGTGTGCAGGGACTGGAGGTGACCGGGCAGGAGGAGGGATGGTTCAGGCTGTGGCCGGACAAGTCCAAGCCAAGGGAGGATGAGTGAGTCTCCACGATGGGGTGTTGGGGTGTCCCAGGGGTGGGCCCATTGCCCACAGGGGTGTTGGGGAGGGGACTATTCCTGGGAAGCATCATCCCTTTGAAGGGACAGCTTCTGGAAATGCCCTTGTTTGGGAGCCCCAGCTCCTGCCCAGGCTGTTGGGCCACCTCCTGCTTGGTGAAGCTCTTCTCCATCCCTCCACCCACACAGGTGCCAGGGCAGCCTGGGCTCGCTGCAGCTGCAGCTGAGGCTGCGGGATGAGGTGGTGCTGCCCTCCCACTGCTACCAGCCCCTGGTCCAGCTCCTGTGCCAGGAGGTGAAGTCGGGGCGCCAGGTGAGGGGTTCCTGCAAAGCCCTGCTGGGGCACCCACCTTCCTCCAGCTCTCTGCCTGGGCACATGTTTCCTTCGGGCCAGCACATCATGGTGCCTCTCCCCACCAGCACGGCCAAGTGCACCTGATCACTCTCCTGGATGAAACCACCATGGCTGAATGCCGGCAGGAGGTTGCCATCAACTTGGTCAAGCTCTTCCTGAGCCAAGGGCTGGTCAAGGAGTTCCTGGACTTGCTCTTCGAGCTGGAGCTGGCCAAGCCCTGTAAGGCTGGAGCAGGGAGCGGAGCCAGAGGCTTCCAGCCATCTCCTGGGGCTGCAGAACCTCCAGGACCTTGTGTGATGATTTTTTTGGGGTGATGGTTGAGGTTCAGCCATCATGCTGTGCTCTGGGTGGGAACTTGGGCTCATCTCAAGCAACTCATGGGCTGAGGTTGGTGGAGGAGCTGGTGGTTTGAGGGTAGGAAATCCCCGTAACTCCCATGGACGCAGCTGGGATTGGAGGGCACAGTGTCTGTGAATGCCCCTCGTGATTGCAGCTGCCTGGTGGGTCCCTGTGGTTGTCCCCCAGGCTGCAGACCCTCTCCTGTTTTGCAGGTGAGCCCAACACCCTGTTCCGGAGCAACTCCCTGGCCTCGAAGTCGATGGAGTCCTTCCTCAAGGTGCCACCCTGTCCCAGGCCTGCTGTCCCCATGCCACCCTGGCCCTGGGCTGTCCCTGCTGGGCCTGATTCCCAGGGAGAGTGCTGGGAGGGCTGGTGGGGCTGTGTCTAACCCTGGGGCTGGGAGCTTGGAGGAAGCCCCCTGGGTGACCCTTACGGGGGAGTCTGGGGGTGTAGGGTGCCAGCCTCGGGCTGTGCCTCCATCGTGGTCCCTGGGCAGGTGACAGGGATGTCCTACCTGCACGCCATCCTGGGACCCACCATCACCCGGGTCTTCGACGAGAAGAAGTACGTGGAGTTGGACCCTGGCAAGGTGGAGACCAAAGACGTCGGGTAAGGGGCACGGGGCCAGGGAGCGGGGGTGGGGGGGACCCCAGCCATGGCACTGATGGGGCCGGTCGGTGCCTGCAGGTGCTCGGGGCTGCACCGGGTGCAGACGGAGGGCGAGGTGATCGAGCAGGGCCTCCAGCACCTCCAGTCCTACCTGGGGGAGCTGCTGGACGCCATTGTCGTGTCGGCCCCGGCGTGTCCCCCCCTCATCCGCGCCGTGTTCCGGCAGCTCTTCCAGCGCGTCGGGGAGCGCTTCCCACAGCATCAGGTGGGGCTGTGGTGTGGGAGGGACCGGGGCTCGAACGGGGATGTCCCCAGGGGACAGGGTGCACTGGGGCTGTCCCCAGCTGTGGTCAGCGGGGTCCCCTCTTGGGCATCGGGCAACCCCCCAGGGACGGGGCACATGGAGATAGTGGGGCCAAGCTGCAGCCCTGGTGCTGGAAGCCAATCCCCGTCTCCCAGCTGCATCGATGTGTCACAGACTGGGTTGGTTGGGAGGGGACCTTTAAAGGTCATCTAGTCCCTGCAGGGATACCTACAACTAGAGCAGGTTGCTGAGATCCCCGGCCAACCTCACCTGCAATGGTTCCAGAGATGGGGCAGCGGCCACCTCTCTGGGCAGCCTGGGCCAGGCTCTCACCACCCTCAGGGTCAAAAATTTCTCCCTTTAATTCAGTCTAAATCTTTTCCTTTAAAACCATCACCCCTTGCCCTGTGTGTGGTGTGTGAGGATGTCCCGTGCTGGGACAGCCCCTCACCCATCTCCTCCTGCCCTGGGTGGTCTCAGCATGCCAAGTTTGTGGCAGTCACCAGCTTCCTCTGCCTCCGCTTCTTCTCGCCCGCCGTCATGACCCCCAGGCTCTTCCAGCTGCGGGACACCCACAGTGACCCACGCACCAGCCGCACCCTGCTGCTGCTGGCCAAGGTGGGAGGGGCAGGGGTGGTGTCACCCGTGGAGGGGTGTCTGAGAGGGCAGTGCCGGTGACTCTGCTGTCCCGGGGGTCTTCAGGCTGTCCAGCTGGTGGGCAACATGGATCCGGCAGCGGGGCGTGCTAAGGAGGCCTGGCTGGCCCCGCTGGTGCCCGCCCTGCAGCAGGGCAGCGCCCAGATGAAGGACTTCATCACCCGGCTGGTGGGAATGGAGGAAGAGGAGGGGGCCGAGGGAGGTGAGGGGGGGCCGCCGGCCCCCCTCGCTGCGGTGGTGAAGGAGGGGCTGCTCTTCGTCCACAAGACCCGGGGCAAGGGGTCCCTGCTCACCACCGCCGCCAAGAAGCTCCACTTCTGCCTCACCAGAGAGTCCCTCAGCTTCGG
>VYZX01019587.1:33392-116413 GCA_013401335.1 Brachypteracias leptosomus | reverse complement strand
GAAGAGAGCTGGCAGCACACACTGGGAATGAAAGTTTAGACTGGTTTCTGTGGCAGGAGGAGCATTTTTAGTAGCTTATTTAATCGCTCAAAGCAGCAGGTGCCCTCTTGTTTGCTGCCATTCTGCCACCCTCATTCCCTGACCACATTTCAACAGAGGTGAGACCTGGCAAGAGGTTTGAGGGATTGACAACCCCACACCCAAAGACTTTCATCTCCAGGTTATTGTTCCAAAGCTGGCTTCTGACCAAACCCATGGCAGTTTGACAGCTGCTTGGCCACTTATACAAACAGACTTGGTGGCCTCCATCCAGCTGCTTGTGCAAGGAAGCAACCGTATCCAGATATTGCAATTAAATTAGTACCTTTATCTGGGAGACTCAACAGAGCTGTCAGGTTTGGATGTCACAGAGATCTGTCTCAGGAACCTCACCAGTGCCCTGCCAGTGCTCACCCAGGTGGTGCTGAGCTTCAGGGACAACTTTCCCTCAAGTATTTCTAAGAGGTGGGCTGCACATCTTCCAAAAATCTTTCTTTTACAGAGAGAATATGATAACATCAGAGCCCTCACACTCAACCAAGGTCCAAACCATCAGCTTCTTGCTTTACAACTCATTTACCTTTTTTGAGCATTAAAATTCAGAAAAGAGAGTAGCACTGAAGCTACACCAGCCTCCCACCACCCTGACTCTATGTATGACATGTTTATTTCAGCACCTAGAAAACCCCCTCCTATTTTACAGAATCCAGACTGGACCATTTCAGCATCCCAGGGAACGCCTCAAAACCACTGACCCACAGATGCCTCTGTTGGCAATTTCTCAAATGCTGACATTCTTTTCCATACCACGTGCAAGAATCCCCACCAAATTTTACTTAATTGAACATTTATAGCATCCTAATTTAACGGTGCTGCTGCAGCCACGCTCTTGGCAACGACCCAGTTCCCTGGTTGGAATAAACTGCCCAGCTTTGGCTGCAGGAGTTTATTCACTGGGGGACTGTGTTAGTGCCTCATAAACCAGTGTGATAGTACAATTATCACTTCATTATACAGCACGTTTGCTCAGACTTTGGTGTCTGCCTTCCCACATCAGCCACAGCGTATTTCTCTGAACCCCAGGATGTGCAGGAAATATAAACTGGCCTCTTTGACCAAGCATAAATTCATCACAGAAAGCTGTTTGGGCAGCACTTGGAGAATTATCAATATATTAATACTCCAGTGTGATAAATTGCTGATCTGGAACAAAGCAACGAGTAGAATCCTAATAGAATTAACTCTAACAGGTAACTCTGAGTCCTCACCTGTAACTCCCCACATAACTAACCCGCTTCTGTTGCTGGGATAATGAGTATTCACTGAGAAAATACAGAGAGATGCTTAAAAATTTAGGCTGCATAATCATTATCACTAATGGTTGGTATCTGGAATAGGGATTTCTGGAGGTAATTTCAGTAATAGGAATACCTAAAAGTCACACATAGCCACAAGTGATTCCAGGTGATCAGGATTCCCAGGATTTTTGCCATTTGGTAACTCTGCCCAGGCACTTGTTAAAAGTGAGGAAATGTTGCTAAAGGAGACGCAAATACAAAAACTAAATCCAAATACTACTAATGTTTCCTAAATCCTGGTTATTTTAGGTAGGTTTAAGCCACAATTTCATATAAATTATACACATGTAAAGCACAGGATTACTTATACCTTATTTCTGTAATAGTCACCATTTATTAAATATATTCATAGTTGGTCTTTTTGTATCTTCATATTGATTTAATTAACACCTAGAATGGAATCTGAGCCAGGTTTACATGAAAATGAAAGGCTGCTTACAAAGGCTATTACAGAGTAAGGATCTCAGGTAATCCAGATTGAGAAAACCGTTAGAACTGCTGAATGCTTTAATTTCCCTTGAAACAGGTTTGGCAACGAGAGCATTTGTCTGATGGGACTGAACAGATTCACACACTTACCTTTAGCTGAAGGGATTTGTCTGTTTAGTGACCTCAGCCAACCCATCAGGTCTTTCAGGTCACTACTCACCAGTTAAACTGATCAGCTGCCCAGAGTCCTCTCCCATCGTAGCACCACCAGCTCAAAGGTTCTCCTCCTTAGAAGTCTTCTTAGACATAGTATACACAAGGTGACACCGGAACTGCTCTTTAATGCAGCACCTTCCTCTTTTTTAGAACTCTTCTGACCAGCAACACCCCAAACTCACTACAAGCACATGAGAAATGGAAATATTCTCTGCAATTCAAGGCTTGCAATTCTTCCTGGTGATATTAATATGTTTATGTTAAAATAAATACTTAATTGTAAAACGGGATGGTTTAGATTCCATCATTTTTCATGTGAAAAGGAGCAAGGCTGAACTTGTCTTCTCTAGAACTTTTATATGGCTACACTTTATAGGTTTTTTTCTTTTACAACTACTTATTTTATGTTTCAAGGTTTAGAATAAATTTTATTATTTTTCTAGAATTGTATACATTCCTTGGTATATCTAAAATTCTTTGCTTGACAACCAACACCTTTTGTAACTATTATAACAATAAATTCAAGTGATTTAAGCATGAAAATGTCCACAGCATGTCAAACATAGCTTGCGATACTAGTCAATTCGTACGTACTTTTAAAGGTTGGAATTATTTTACTTGGTCCCCTTCTCAAACAATGGAGAACAAGGGAAAAACATCTATTTGGTGTTTAATTGGCTCTTATAAAGCACCTACACATGTGACAGTGAAACGAAATGGAGCATCTACTCCAGATGTGACTGTTGCTTGGCAAAGAAATATTTATCTGAACATACAGCCCTTTATTTTTAATTTGATTGTGAAGTATTTAGATGCCTATCTCCCACAAAGCCAAAAACCTTACCCATTTAAACATTCTAATTATCCCTGACAATGGGTTAAAAGTCATTTTGAATACACAGAAACCTCTTGGTGCAACTTAACTCATATTTTTGTTTTTCTTAACCACTTACCAAATAATTGCATTATTTATATTGTATTAACTTCTCTAATTATGTGCACACGACTTGAAATTAACGCCTAGAATATAAAATAATGCTGTTTATGTGCCACTGGGTGTCTACTCAGCATTTAAATACTGCCTTCAAGTGGATTTATGAAGAACCAAACACTGATTTTTTTCTGAACATTAGAAACGCAGATCTCTTCTTGGCTAGCAGGAGAGAGATTAAGTGGTGGTGTCACACCAAAGACAATGAAAATGAAATTCTCTTGCCCCTGCTGATAGGAAAGGGGTGTGAGATTGGGTGATCCGTATCTCTGTGAAACACACTCCCGAGAGAGATAGTGTAAGAACTGGGCTCCAGGAAACCTGCCACAATTAATACCCCATATATCATCATCTCTCTCTTCCACCAACTTCTGTCATTAAGGTCCCAGTTTTCTTATTCACTCACAGCTGAGAAATGAAGAGAAACTCGTGGGAATCTCTGCAGGAAGGTGTGACTTAGCCAGGAACAACTGCAGAGCAAGGGCTCCATCTGCTTCCCTCACAGGCGATGGCAGAGTCCCCATCCCTGCACCACAACGGGATGGATGATGTCAGGCTCCTGAAAAAAACCACAGGAAAAGGAAATCCCCACAGTAAATCCAGTTATGGATGTCTCAGGGCATGTCTCATTCCCCCATTTGTTTCATATTTCTGTTTAGCTGTGTATGACCATGCAATAGAACCATCCTTTTTAGAGAGGTGGTGGAAACAGGTGGCTATTTGGTGTAGACTGAAATATTTATGACCCTTGCTGCATGACGCAGGGTAGAGGAGGCTCTGTCAGCAGGGACGGCAAAAGAAGGGACTGAAAAATGCTTCCTATACAGAAAATCCTGGCCCAAGGAAGGCACATGATGCCCAGCCCTGGGATACACCAAAACCTCCCAGCCCTCCTCTGTTACCTACAGAAAAGACCCAGCCTCAGCAGTGCCCTGCTACAAAATCTAGGGCAAGAGGCTCTGAAGGCAACTGCTGATCCTGTAACCAGCTGCTCTTCCACACCAGAAAATGTGAAAATAAACATAAAAATGCTGAACTACAAACTTGAGCAAGGGAGTAAAGTTCAGCTGCTGCATATTCATAGCCCGTCTCTGAGTAAGCTGCCACCTCCCCTCCCTGCACACCAACAGCTAATGCATATTTATATATTCATAAAGCATACCCACCACTTCAGCAGCCATGGTTATTTACTATGGGCAGGTATGCAGTCAAAATTCAGGTGGCACCTCATTTCCCATATTGTAAATTCATCTCCAGACCCTGGTATTATACACCCAGCACCTGCAGAATCTTAAAGATATTTCCCCGCTGAGGATTTTATCTCCAATTACTCCTCAGCTGCTGCACTGCTCTTCTTATGCAACACGCAGCCAAATTTATCTCCAGGTACATACTATCTAAGTGTATATGCCTGTAAGCATAAATAGTCCACCATCATGCTAATTCTGGTATCAGGATATAGGCAGGAAACAAGCTCAAAGGATACACAGAGGCTTGAGCTGGGGTTTGGTGTAAACCACCAAACTACTGGTTTTTGGAGACTTTCTGAAGAAGCTGGAGGGTGAGTTACTGGGATTCAGACAAGCCAACGTCCATAGCACACTTGGCAGAAATTATTAACTACCTCCTAGATTAATTTTTCTATGAAAATGGCCATTTAGTTGGGGGTGAAACAGCCCCACTGCTCACTACCTGACTTGTTCTTTTTTTCCTCTTTTACCCTTTCCAGCACTAAATATAGAAACTTGCATGCACAAAGTGCTGAACTTTTATACTTGATTTCAAAAAATCAAGAGGTATAAAAATAACTGAGGATGAGTAAAAGTTATTCTCCTGTGCACTCCTGCCAATTGAGTTCTCACTGCACGTCACAAGTCAATTTTACAAACCAAAGCTGTGGAGATAAGCATTGTTCTACCCTTTGAATGTTAACCTGAGAGTCTCAATCCATAGCTAACAAACCACCATAAATAAATACAGGGTTTTTTCCAGCAGCTGGATGAATATGTCATACTTCCTACATTGAATTAACATCCTGGGCAAATTCTAATTTGATTATTTGTTCTCACAATGGAAAAAATTTAAGCTCTTGTTGCCATTTAGAACATGGAGGATCTCGTCTTCCTTCTGTAGCTGAGGATTTATTTAACAAGATAAATTTGGGCTGTAAAACAAGCTATTCAGTGAGAAAGAAGCAAATCAAGCATTTCCAGATAAGACTGGCAATGACACAGGTGTGCTGTAGACAGGCACTTGTTTCCTTCCAGAGGGGTTTACACACTTCTGATGAGAAAATTCAGTTTCCTTTAGACAAAAACTTCAAGGGAAAACTGAAAACATGTAGATAAGGATGGAGACAGAGGAATCTCATCTCACCACAATAATTTCTGGAAGAAACACCTGCTGTTAAGGCTGAATAGTCCATCTACTCCTTAGTGCTGTAGAGAATGCACTGAAAAGATGTGTGGAGATATATATGTAGCAGACACATTTGAACATCTCTTTCTTTAAGATGAAAGTGAAAATACAGTTGCATTTCCATTGTACTTGAAGTTTTCTGACAAATGTGAGACTGAAAAAAAATCTAATGCTAAATCACAGATTTACATTTGGAATAATCTGCTCCTCTTATCCACTGATAGTCTAAATAACTCCATGCTATTAATCCTATCCAGGCAACAGTTTCAGACCTTCTCCTGCAAGCAGTCCTGAGATGCCTGTATTATTTATTTCACAGTTATATATCAGATTCAATCTTCAATTCCTTGAGATAAAAAGCATTTGTTTACTCTCAGCGTTTGCAAACCTGTTGCTGTAGAGATTTGAAGGGACTCATGCCTCCCCTTTCAGCTGCCATACTTATTTACCTTATATTTTAGCTGGGAAATAAACATTTAATGTCACCTGCGAGGAATAAAATACATGCTTAATAACATGTTACTACTTAGCATAACTTTTTAAGCTTTTATCACACAGGAATCAGTTACCAGTTTGGTGGTATCTTTCATAGCTCATCAGGATACTTTATTCATGAGTTGGAATTACTTTGTCAGGTAGCAAATTACAGTATATTTTAATAATGAATGTTGTAATATTTAAATCACATTTGTAGCACCTGGATCACATAAAATGGGTATTCAACAGTGTTACAAGACAGTCTATCTCCCAAACCCAGTGTTTTAAAGTAAACTGCACCAAAAGCAGCGTTTTAGGACCTAAGGCCACCTCAAAAGTGTTCACTTCATGGTCCATTTATATAAAGACCTTGCTCATGTGCTTAGCTAAACATCAGACTCTTCTCCTACCAGCATGTCTCTCATTCTAAAGTTTTCTGTGCCCAGTGTCAGGTGTTAGAGCTGATTATTTCTGTTCTTTGAGCAAAAACTGCTCAAAGCAAAGATGGTTGGGTGAAAGATATCTACAAAAGCAAACATGAGGCAGACTGCTGCTGTAAGTGTGTACTGGAGAAAATGGAGCTCCTTCTCTTTACACCATGGAAGGACCTCACATTTTGTATTCTGGCAAGACATCAAAAAACCTCCTTCCTGTGAATCATCTGTAACCTGCAAGAGAGAGATCTCAGAAACATGCGTCTCCTTCCCAACAGTCACGTTTCACTCGGATATAGATAAAACTTCCAATAAAAGAGTAAGTAATGCATATTCAATGTAAATAAATCTCTGGGAATTGCTTTGGCAAAGCACAACTGGCCAGACAGCCACTCTGTAATTTGCTGGGAGAGTTAACCTTTTATTTAGGATTATGGACTCAGACCTCCTGCCATTGCTCACATGAATAAACTTCTCCTTAAGTGAGCAGTACAACTGCACTGCAAGAGGTTTTCATGGCAGAAAATAAACTGCAAGAAACATGCCCTATTCAATTAAAAAGTGTTTGTGGAGGGGAAGATGGCAAATAAATTCCAGCTGAAGTCGATTCTGTTAAAACCTTCCATGTCTGCAATAATAAAGGCTCCAGGGAAAAGGAACAGTACCAATACCTCACAGGAGGGCTCAAGTGTTGGGTGTATTTCCAGGTAACCAGACAATCTGTACCAATATTTGTCCGAGGCAAAATGTGGTTTATTCCAATCTTTCCAGAAGCCCTTTCCAAACTGGGTAAGAGGCTTGAATTCAGGCTGCTTTGCCAGCCATCCAAGCAAATTACCCTGAGCTCAATTATGCAGATTTTCCTGGACTCCAAGCAAATATTTACTCTTGCAAAAAAGTGGCATATTCCATAAACTTTCAGCCTTGGCTAGGGATTCCACTGGAGGTTGGAAGTACAAAGGATGAGGGAACATCATTTCCATGCCACCACCTCAGAGTTCCACTCGAGAACTTCTCCAATTTGCTGAAGGTTTCAGGGGTATTTTTCTCTTCAAGAAAACTTGTTTTAAAGGGGTTTCACCCTGCAGAAGCTTTTAATTGATAATATCTGGCTTAGGTTAGTGCCTGGTGCATGGCCTGGGATGGTGGAAGTTTGCTCACCCTATAGCATAGAGAAGATGCCACATGGCACAAGGGTGGTGTGGAAGGGAAATATTCCTCCTCCCTGTGAGCCACACCACCCCAAGTCTGGTGTTTGTGCTGGGGAACAAGGGTATTTCTCCTCTGCAAACAGCCCAGCACAGCCCTTCCTCCTGGAGTTGTGTTTTCTGTGGTCTCCTTCCCCAGTGCAGATGGTGGAGCCTGCGGATGGAGGTGGGAGAGTCAGGACAGCTGCTGCTTCATTCCACGCTCGCTGTGATCCCCAGCACTTGTCATTTTGATGTCAATGCCCCTGCAGTTTGTTTGGCTTGGGAGTTTTAAATGTTTTGTTCATTGGGAAAACAAGGAGGAAGGGAGAGCTGGCCAGCTGGCAAGTGAGACTGAGCTCCAGAGAGAGGGTCAAGGAATCAGAGCAATCACATCTCCATTGTCTTTTAACAGGAGGCTGGAGAGCTTGTGGTTATATGCTTTAGTTAGCAATAAATCTGAGGAGGGTGATGTATGTAATGCAAAATTTACCTCATGGAATCATAAAGGTTGGACAAGACCTCCAGGATCATTACATCCAACCTTCATCCCAGTATCTCAGATGTAAAAGAGCATTTTACACCTATACTCTTTTTCATCTCTTGAACTGTTTCTCCAGGTACCGACTGAAGCAATCACTGAAACAATTACAGAGAACATCAAATCCATGAGATTCAGGCAATATCCTTATTTTGAGAGGAAGGCAGAGCACATTTTCTTTACAGAGGCTGCTTTGGTGTTAGGAGTCATATGAGTGGGATATGGTTTTGAAAACAAGAGCAACCCCATGTAACTAATATCTCTATGGGGAATATTCACCTAAAACTCCTAAGTGCTAAAGGATAATTTCATGCCAATAGAACATTTGACTAAAATAACTACATGTCTCAAAACCTGCTAAAATGGTAACACTTTATCTTGATTTTCCTTTCCCCCAACAAGACATGGTTTGTCTGACACTGATAAGCTGGAATTGATCCTGGCCTTGTACAGAACAACTGAAAGTCAATGGGGAGACTGGTCTGTGGTGGAGGGAAAATCAAGGTATGACAAATACAAAATTCAAGGTCTGATTTTGAGACATTTAGAGAGCACTTATTAACACAACTAAACCATCTCCCTCAATTAGTAATGAGTAAGTGAAAATAGCAAGCAGATTTTCTGCTGTTTTCTTTCAAGACTGGTTTAGACTAACAGCCCATTTATTAACCCTCCTTACAGCTGTGCTGGATGGAATTGAGATCTGCTGGTGTCCTCCCCCATCCTGTTTTTAGGGCTGAAAATTATTCTTCTAAGGCTGGAGCTCCCTTATGTTTACTCTCGTGAAAAAAATCAATAAAAATTTCTGGACTATGCTACATCCACTTCTACTTTCTTGGAGTTCCCAAAAGCCTAAGCCCTGATTTTCCAAAGCAGCTCATTACCTGCATCCACAGTTAAATACAGGCACAAACATCCAGGCAGTTACCAGCCTACCCTGAATGCTCAGTAAACAGCTACCCACCCCGGGTTTGGCTCTGCTCACAATTATTAGTAACTATAAGAAATATTCCCTGCAATAATAAACCCCTATATGCAGGTTCTGCCTCCTTTCCATAGATTTTTGGGGGGATTTTTGGCAATCAGCACCAGTGGTCCCAATGGGACCAGCTGTTAAACAAAGTGCTAATACTGGTAGGGGAGAAAGATTCAAGAAGGCAACTCTGTGTGAGAAATAACCTAAATAACTCATTTAACTTTAAGCACTTCTTTATGGTCCTGAAGTTAATAGCTTCACACATTTGGTCAAAGTTAAGAATATACTTAATGCCTCCTTAAATTAGAAATTAGATCTCTGAACTCTGGTTCTGCTTACAGGGTGTATTCTTTTGGTGGTAGATTCATTTTAGGAAGACAGGAAAATAGAAGTCATTCAAAATGATATCTTTTTGCAATTCAATGTTAGTCATACAGTATATTCAGCACAGCAGCAATTAACATTCTTCTTCTTAATGTGTATTTGACAGTGTAACAGCCACTAAATGGAGCTAACCAGACAATTGTTTCAATGAGGTTTTCTACTTCTCTACTCCTAGCAAAACAGCTTGAAGTTAAGAGAAAAAAAAAAATACATCTTATTACCAATTTTAATTTTCTATGATATCCATTTTTATTGTTCAGGCTTAGTTTTGGCTTCCTGATAACTCATCATAACCTCCTGATTTGACTTTAACTTGCTGAGTCCTACAGAGCACGTGCATGGCACTGAAGTGCTGGGGCTGGGCTGGGGACCCCGACTTGGAGTTGACCTATGGATGAGTCCCCAGCCAGCAGTGGGTCTTGGGCCTTGTTTTTTACCTGAGATGTAACTTGTATTTATCATTTGCACACCCTCACCTGCATTGTACTTTTTGGGAATGGAGGAGAACAATGTCCTTTGCAATAATAAAAGGTCATTCCACTTGCTCATGGTCTTCTTCCAAGCCAATTATGCCAGTTTTCAATGTACACATCATTCCAAAAATTTTCTTTCTAAATGTGATCTAATTTTAGAGCCCAAGACCACAGACCTGACATCAGTGATCTCTGCAGTGCTGCCACCCCAGGGATGTTGGCAATGGCATGGAGAAGGAGCCACTTGTCACAGATGATAATACACAGATGATTCATCCCTGTTAATTTCAGTTAATTAAAGCAAAATAAGCTAATAAGCCTCACAACCCTGCTCTTGGTTTCAGTGGAAATGAGAAAAAGCACAGAATACCCTTTAGTGCTCTCAGGACTGTATGAAAGGTAACTATGGAAGTAGCAGATCCCATTCATAGTGCAGAGAGCTGAACTCTGGAGACCTCACCAGGGCCAGTTTCTGCTTTAAAAACCTGCTAAATCAGAATTAAGTTTACAAAATCAGACTTTATCTCCACAAAATCAGACTTTTTATCCCCAAGATTCTTGCCAATCAAACCTAGGAGGCCAGACTTCAGTTATCCCTAACTCCAACCTTCCCAAGTTTCTTTTCTCCTTCTGTCTCTTTAATAACACTTCTGTTATCTCCTATTAATATTAGATCTGTATTGTTATTCTAATAACTAATTACAGGCCTCATAATGCTAATGACGACAATTCAGTTTGTAATCCCATCTGTTCACTTTATCAGAGCTGTTTATTTTCTTTCCTGATTTGTAATTAATCACACATTTGGACTTTTTTAATTAGAGATCTGCAGGGTTGTGGGGTTTTTTTTAAATAAAACATCAGGAGGAATAAGCAGGAACTGGCATGGCTCTGCAAAGAGGAAATATTTCTGTTTTCAGTGACCACAGAACTACAAAAAATGTGGCTATAAATGGAGCAAGCAGAACAACTTTTGTCATAATGAGTAAGTTGAACCTGTGCTGTTATAAAATATTCCTGGGGATGGAATTCCTGGAGGCAAAATGGGCTGTGCTGAGGATCCTGAAGTGCTGCCATGTGCTTACATAAGCTCTTATATATCTTCTTGTCTATATTGTTCTCCATAATTCTGTGCTCTGAAACTCTCATTCATAATAGATCAGGAGGCTCATGTGAATTTATTTCCTAGTCTTATGGGGCAGCTGGATATAAGGCTCTGAAGACAACACTGATATAAAAATAATTAAGCTCATTTTAAAAGACAGTTGAGCCCAATATTTCCACACTCTTCGTGTCCTATTCACTGGCCACGTGCTGAGGTGCAGAGTAAGAGAATGAAGCACTTTCCAGAAAACTGAAGGTGACCACAAGTAGAAAAGAAGGGAAATTGCAGTTTCCCCAAGTCCCATCTGAGTGAATAGAAGATTTTGCTGATTTTAGCATGAATTTGTAACCACAGACCCAGACACTCCCAGAGAAAATTCAGTATTTGGCTCAGCATCATGTGATGCTCCTGCATAAAAACCTTCCCATGCCATTAGTCTTGAAATAAAACTTTTGAGTAACTGCACCCTTCACTTGCCTGATACTGTCTTGAACAGAATTGTTCTCATATTTAAAATGTCATATTTTCACATATGTAAGTAGTCCAGCCAAGAAAAACTGTTTCCCTGTATTGATATTTCCTGCTGCTTTAGGTAATATGAAATCTGCTTCCTTAGGAACACAGGAAGAAAAAGAAGCTAAATAGGAAAAACTGAAATCCTGGTAGAAGATATTCATGACACCTCCATAGGAGTCAAGATTTCCAGCCCTTATAATTAATATTCTCCTTTTAATGTAAAGATTGATACAGTCTGTTGTTAATTTCTTGTAAAAGTTCTCTCTTTCATTAGGGATCTTTAAATCAAAAAGTATCTATTTTGGTGATATATTTCTCAGGCTGAATTTGACTATCCAGAAGGCAAAGGTGACTAAAACAATTAGGTCTTGAATGGAGATTTTCCACTGACCTCCCAGAAAAACTAGTTTATCCAACACCTTGGAAATATTTTGGCATCTGAAACAATGTCATGGAAAAATTCATTCTCTAGTTGTTTTATATGTTTCACTTAGATATTACTCCCCAAACTGTAATATATTCTAGTAATCTGTATTTTTGTTGTGCTGAATTAATGTATGAGTGTTTATCTGATTAATTGCAGCACCCCACCTGCAACAGGACTGGAAAGGGGTTTTCTCCTACCTTCCATGTGCAGCAGCCACTGCCTGGAGTTTTTTGTGGCTTTTTTAATAGTTCTTTCTTGACAGCAGAATGTGCACTGCTGATCATGATGCTAATTACTTAAGGCATGGAAAAAATGGATTCCTCTCAGTCTTTTTAATTAAAAACCCCAAATACATCCCCTTCCTTCAGCCAGTGCTCCAATCAGCAATGTTTCCTGTGCCTCTGAATTGGATTGACACCTTAGTCTGTGCTCCTGTTTCAGCACAGGATCAAAGCAATAGGTTTGCTATTTGCTACAGCCCCTTTATCTGTGGTGTAATGTGAAACATCAAACAAATCTCATTTGTTTTCACCTAACACATGCATAAAGACCAAGCAATTTTAATTACACACACGTAACCCAAACTGAATTCATTTGGAGTTCAGTCTGCACAAGCAAAGCATATTCACACCTCCAACATTCCCGTGTCCAGCCCTGGATACTGATGGGTGCTGGATGTGAGACCTTTAGGACAGGTAGTTTTATTTCACAAGCATTTTTTGGTAGCAAATACCCAGCCCAAGTGGCTGCAGCAAGAGTGGTGCAGGAAACATGTTTTATTTATTTAGCTATTGGTTGGTCCTGCCCCTCCAACTGTCTGTGCTGCTAATCAGGATTTCCAAATGCTAAGTGTTAACACATAAAGCTTAGAGAGGAGAAATTCTGACTGCCATCACCAAGGGATTAAACAGAGATTTATTCAGGTATCTCAGAACAAATATTACTCTGTGAGGTTTAAAACAAGCTATGCATCTAAATGATTGAATTTTCCCTACATAACAACCCCCCCTGCTCACGTGCTGCCATATGCATGGCCCTTTTGGCCAAAGAAATTCATTTTCTTCTATCCTTGGGGTTTTTTAACCTTTTAAAAGCCATGCATGGAAATGATATTACTGGTAAATTAAAAATATTACTTTAACAAATTACCTAAACCACCAGGAATCCCAGGGAGACCTCTCTGAGGTGCCTTCAGTCAGCCCTGGAAAAGGGTTTTGTGTGTCCTGGGCCATGCAAGCACCATATGGATACTTGGAACTAAGCTCCACATGGGCCTTGGGTAGACCCCTCTGCTCAGTTCTGGACTAAGAGCAAGGAGAAAAGTGTCTGATAATGATAAATTTGAGATTTCCACAAGTACCACTGGGTGCAGGTGGGCAACCATGGTCCCAGTGTGTGTGATGGTGAATGAGTGGGAGAACATCAGGACCACCGGGACACATGTACACCAAAACCAGTGACTTCTGACTTCTAGAAAATGGGGATTAAAACAAGTATGATGACCATCCTGCTGAGCTGAGCTGCCCATGCTGCATCCAGAGTCTGTCCTGGCCTGGGGGACTTGCCCTGTTCTGAAGGATCAGTGCAAGAGGCCAGGGAAGGCTTTAACTGCATGTGAGAGGTGACCAGTTTTTGGCCCAACTCCTCACTGAAGTACCTGGTTCAGAAATAAATGGCTCATTTAATTTGAAAAAGAGGGTCTCGTTTAATTATTTATGCTGGATAAATAATGAGATTCCAACAGCCTGAGAAGTCACTGAAACGTTGTGTTATTAAATCTCTGCAAAGAGACGGGAGGTGAAGGGAGAGGCTCTTTTGTGTGAGTTATAAAGTGTGGGGATTAGCAAAATGTGGATTAGTAAAGCTCTGCTGCATTCAATACAGAATTTAGGGGGAATTATTTACTGTTAGTATTACTTCCTTTCAGCTTATTAAAGTGAGTTGGTAAACAATAGAAAATGCATTTGATGAAACAAATCCTAATTTCTTTTTTCTAAGAACATTACTTGAAGTTATTTAACAAATTCCATTTACTATTCTCTATTAATAACAGTAGGAAACACACAAGAGCTCATGTTCAAACCTTGAAGCCTTTGAAGCAGCTGGATCATATTTTGGTTTTCACCATTAATTTTCTTTTATCTTTCTATTCAGATTTGTTTGAAACAAAACTCATGCAAGACAAAGGGTGTTGGGGAGAAGAAATGGTTTTTGTCCTGGGCTCCTGAGCTGAGAACTTGGTGCTACAATAAACCAGAGTGAGCTCTCCTGACATAATATGGTGCCTATTAAACTGAGAATTAAGCTGGAGTTTGGCAGCCAGGGGAAAAGCCCAAATCTATTCCTAGGGACCAAGTCCAGGAAGCACTCCTGGAGGAACCTGCAGTGGGGACTGCTCATGAGATCTGCTGTGCTGGGAAAAGCCCTACCAAGGTCCTTCACAATTACCAAGGGGCTACAAACTCAAGTTGTGCCAGGAGAGGTTTAGATTGGACGTTAGGAAGAAGTTCTTTACTGACAGAGTGGTCAGGCACTGGCCCAGGCTGCCCAGGGAGGTGCTGGAGTCACCATCCCTGGAGGGGTTCAACAAACGAGGAGATGTAGCACTTGAGGCTATGGTCTGGTGGTCAGGGAGATGTTGGGATGAAGGCTGGACTTGCTGATCCTAGAGGTTCTTTCCAACCATAATGATTCTGTTCTACGAAACCTGAAGTGATGTGACACAACAAGGGGAAAAATGTGGAGGAAATAGGAGCTGACTTTGTCTTACAGGAGACACGAAAACCTGGCACCTGAGCTGACTGTTATTGGTATGCCTAAATCTTGGATTTCTTTCAGCAGAATTACTGAATAACATTTATTCAATATTTTGTAGGTCCTGTTGTGTGTTTTGCTACCTTGATCCTTTACTGCTTCCATTTAATTCCAGGGTAATCACCACTGAAGTTTATGCTCCTGTCACTTGTTTTGCTTCTGTAGGAATATCCATCAGCAGCACGGAAATCTCAGACACTCCACACATCAGCTTATGCCTATTTTTCATTTTGACATGGTTTATAGCAAATGTCATGATGGGATTGCATTTAAGCTGCTGGTGACAGTGTGTCATCGTTCAATTACACTGTTAGACACCTCTCCTAATTGGATATTTCAGCACTTCATATGCCTCTGAATGCTGCTGTTCCTCACCTTCCCCAGGTCTCTAAAAGGCAGTAAAATCTCTCTCCTTACCTCCAGCTGTGAAGATCTGGTGAGTTTGGTTTGTAAATGTGACGTCAGAACTGCACTCACAAAATCTGTGCTTTGACAGGTCTGCACCATGTAAACCTTGCTCATCGATCTGGGCAATTCTCCCATTGCTGGAAAACTGCAGAAGTTTCTTGAAGTCTTCCCACAAAATGTTGTCCTGAGGAAATTCCTGAAAGGAGAAGGGCACACAATGATGTCCTTGACTGCTCTGCTGAAGTACTTACAAACCACCCCTATTTCAAGGCTTTTTTCCAAATAAATATCAATTGTTACATACTGCATCTTTTTCACTCATCTATTCCTTTATGAGAATCCCCAAACTGTTTGAGTTCTCTTGCTGAACAGAGGTAGCTGACTATTTTCAACACAATTATAAAAGGAAGATGGGTTTGTGTGTGTTACTAAAAATGGGTGGTTTGATTTTGTGCATGTGTCACTTTATGGTTGGATTTTTTGGGGATTTTTCTTCCTTAAGCTCAGATTTCCACAGAGTTTCTCTGGGAATGCACCAAAAGAAAACATTTCAAGGTCCTCTACTGCTGAACCTTCATGGAATGACCGTCTTTGAATTACAGTGATTGCCAATCAGCTGGGAAGTTAAGTCCTTTTAATCACCCAAAGGTAGTTTCTGGATGTCCTTGAAGGGTCACTGCCTTTGAAACCATCTTCTAGACTGGGGCTCAGGTACCATTTGGGGGAGGAAGATGAACATGTTGATCTCTAGTCTTTGCTAGATGTATGCAAGCAGTTAGACTTTTCCTTAGAGCTGAAACTGATTAAGATATACAAACTGATTAAGAAATACAAACTCATTGTAACTAGGAAGGTGTATTTTTCACAGCCACCACAGAAAACGGTTTTCAAACAAACAGAAATACCTAGATTTTTTTTATTTAGCATCTAAGACAGCATTTGTAGGTAGGATGCAACACTGGGGAATAGGTTTTGAATCTTGGATCTCTATTTAGGACAACTAAGCATCATGAATTCCCTTTTTAAAGCTGAACTGTAAGACTCAGCAGTTTGATTTTCCTTATGCTTTCACACATGAGATAGACTTTTTAATGCCTTCCCAGCCCTTGCAGCAGCACTTTACAACATTAGGCTATTTTTCCATGCAGTGTGGAAATACTTTTTCACAGCACACTCTTTATTTTAGAGGGACAGAAAACACCTGTTCAGCACCTCTGTGAGAAATACCAATTAATGCTTCAGAGGAATGAGCTCAGATAATGTGCCTCTCAAGGCATTCTACCAGCATCAGAACTGAGGAGGTGCAGTAAGGCTGGTACCAAACAGCTCAACCCTCTCATTTACCTGCCAAAGCCAAACAAAACTCTTTAGAAGGGCATTGTTGCAATGTCCTCACCAGCATCCTCAAACTGAACCATCCCCATAGCACATAAAACATGCCAAGCACTTAAAGAAATACTGTATTTACTGCATGACACAGCTGCAAATGTCTCTTGAAAAAATAATTTTGCAGTAGGAAATATTTAAAACCTTAATGGTAAAAAACTCAACAGCAAAAATCCTGCTCTCAGCAATATTACAAACTGATTTCAATGGCATCTTTTTAGAAGGGAACATTTTAAGTGAAAAACTACTTAGTTACATTTCTGGAGCTCTGGAATTATTTCTAGTAGTGCTGGAGGAGGTAAGAACATGACAGAGCTGTGCACACCAGTATGGAACACATCAGTGTACATCTTCTATATATTGATTCTCATCCTTTCTCCTATTTTCCTTCTACCATTCTCTTCTGTTCTTCCAACTGCCATCTCCTCCTAATTGCACTCGTATCCTTTCCATGCATTAGATAAATTGTATTTCTTTTAAAAGCATCATCTCTTTGAATATTGTGAAGTTCCTATCTCCTTTCTTTTTGTGGGCTTTCATTAACCCCAGCTCTTTCTCATCTAGCACAGATCATTATATCCTCAGAGCTCTTGCGGTCCCTGAGCTCCTATGCAGAAAGATAAGATTTAAGATCCTTTTTTTTTTTGTTAAATTTTATTTTACTGGTTGCTTTTTTCACCTGTGGTCTTTGGGTTAGCAAAAGAAATCTTCCCAAGCCTGACTCATGCAGCTGCTTCTTAAAAGATAATAATATTGCCTGTGGCCAGGATTTTCAAGATAGGTAAATTAGACACCCAGCTCCCATCAACCTTCATTGGATCCCTCACGACCTTTGAAGACAATTGGGCAGGCATTAGTTTTTATTTTCTTGCATTTAGAGCATGTATTAGTCACACAATCACCATCTCACCCTGATGAAAGTGATGAGCAAATGTTTATTTAAAGAAAGGGAGCAAGAGGCCAGAGAACAAGCATCTTTCCTCCTGAGACAGAGGAGAGCAAGAGAAAAGATTAAAACCAGCAGCAGCAGAAACTCTCATAACAGTAGAAATTACTACAGGGAAAAAAAAAAAAAAAAAATCTAGAAAATGAGTCAGTGTTCACCTTAACATAAACTTTGTGGGAAAATCTAACAAACCCCAGGATTTCTACAAAATGCTACAAGAAGCTGAAAATAACGGAGGGTGTGGGGTGTGGAATTTAAAGGCATGAAGCCTCAACAGCAGCACTTGATAGATGTTAATTAGTTTGGGGATGTCAAAGGGTTTTCATTAATTGAATTCTCCAAGTCAACCTCAGGCAATTCCATGAAAGAGTGATGGGGAGGGTGGAGGAACTGGTGAAAACCTACAAGTCAGACTGGAAAGTCAAACTCCCTGTAGTCACAAAATTTTTCTCAATCATTGTAAAGCTACGTGTATGTCTAAGGAAAATAGCTTTATTTTTAGAAAATAAAATAGAGAGATGGGTGTACCTGCTTTGGCCAGGCTTCTGCTACTCTACCCAGCAGATTAAAATCTAAACAACTGTGAGAAACCTTCTGTGTTCTCCTCATACTTATCAAATTCCTCAAGGCAAGAGAGAGGAAGAAATAAATAAGGTGTCAGCTTGGGAAGAAGTGTCTCTGGAAAAGATGTCGTTGTCATTGAGAGAATAAATGAGGAAGGATGACATGTAGGAGAAGAATTAGCAAAACAGCTCTTGACATTTGTTAGGAGGAGAAGAGCTGCAGGCAGCTGGAGACAATGCAATAATCCTTCAACGTGTGCAGGAACACCAGAGAAACTGATGATCTAATAACACCCATTGGCAAAGAAGGTGGGGATTTAAAAATAAAATAAAATAAAAAAATAAAGGAAAGAAAAGTTTTCATTGCATCAAAAAATAAATTTCAAATTTCACCCAATAACATTATTCAATTTGTTATCTTCAAGTTGTATCTTAGGAGAAGAAGCAGGGAAGCCTGCAGTTGTAAACTAGAAAAAGCTGAATATAGCTCAAGGACACTGCCTTTGACAAACTGCAAAATCAGCTTTGCAGCACAACTTAGCTTCAAACCTCTACAGGCTTCTGCTAGATAGAAAACTCTTTTTTTGTGAGTCCCTTTCCCAAATTCCTGTTTGCTTTTCAGGGCTGTGAGTAATGGAGAATAAGGAGTTCAGGGGTGTGATCAATTATCCTGCTGCTCTGGAATCTGAGGCTCTGATTCCTGCTCATGCTCAGAGCAGCTGCAGCAAACGTGCTTCTAGATTATCCTGGGCAGGCAGAGCATGAAAAAAGAAATTCCTGTGCAGGAACAGAGACAAGAGAAAATGAAGGTCCTTGACTTAGGCAAAATAAGCTCAGAATTTGTCAGATTCAGGGGTGATTTCTGGCAAGTCGTTGGTCTAAATATTCATGGGAAAAAATGAGTATTTGATTACTTTTAAATTGAGTCCTTAATCTCTGCAGACCTCTTATATTCTTCTCCTTCCAGAAGGGGGATTTAGGAAATATAAAACTACATATTCTTTTAAGTACTTGAAACTGTTTAGAGAAAACATTTATGCTTAGGTATAAAAGAAAGAATGTTTGGAAATAGGTACTGGTTGAGTTTAGAGCAAAATGAAGAGAGAACTTTGCAGGCTGCAATTCATTTCATTCATGGAGGATTCCCTGAGATTCATCTCAGAACTCATAAAAGCCAGAACACTCATTCCAGCTCTCCAACAGTCAAGAGAGTGGTTGTGACTTTACCATTTGGGATTTGCTTTAACTGCCTCAAGTCTCACAAAGGAAATTAAGAGCAGTCGACCAGATTGTGTGTTGCACTGGTCACCACTTCTGCACTTGGAGTTTAGTTGGATACACCTCCTGCCTGACCAGCTTTAATTGGCAAATAGAAACATTTACAACTACAAAATCCTGCAGACAAGGTACATTTGTGTGCACTGATGGAGGAGCTGGAAATTCAAGTTGCCAAATTCATTTATGAAAGTACTTGATTCCCTGTAACCAACGGTTTGATATGAATCATAGAATCATAGAATGGGATCTCCAAAGGTCATTGAGTCCAACCCCTCTACCAGAAGCAGGGACATCTCCAACTAGGGCAGGTTGCTGAGAGCCCCATCAAGCCTGAAATGAGATGCCATTACCAAAAGCCTTGAAAATATATATTTTCTGAGGAAAAACTACTGGAACACCTGGAGAAACATTTGGCCCCTACATTGCCCAAATCCACCACACTAACAGGCATTACCTTCTGCTTATGGACCCATCGATATTTCCACAACTCAAGGAACAATCACTTCTGGTTTATCTATTTTAGTGTTAACCACAGACTAGTTTCCCTGCCTTCTAAATTGGGCTGAATTTTAGGAGAGGAAAGAAAAGATTCTACTTTTAGCATTTCTTTTTCAAGTCTATACTTTCTAGCTACTCAACACCACCTCATGAGGGTGCTGCCAGCTCTCTTCTCCCTCAGACCAACACCAACTCAGCAACATCCCCTCATCACAACATCTTTTATTCTTTATCTGTTTACTCTTCTGTCTCAAATCAGCCAAAGGGGAACACACTGAGAGAGAGCTCGGCAAGTGACCCCAAGAACTCACTTTGACTGGGCCCAACAGGATCTCACTTCGACTAGGCCCAAAAGAAATCCTCTTCCCCAGGAACTCTCTTCCAACTGACCAGCTCCTTGTTTCTTCTCCCAAACTGGTCAGTTCCTGGTTGGTCTCTCTCTGGCCTCACCCACCACCCCAACCACCATCACCTGGGGGCAGTTGGGGCCTCACACAGCTGGGCCAGGTTCTGCCTCTGGGGCCTTGTTGCTGGGTGGGGACTCACCCACAGGCCAATCCCAGCTCCGGGCCCACAGCCCAGGCCCCAGCACTTCAGTGAGTTAGGGACATGTTTTTAACAAGGCTTTTCTCTTTTAAGAATAATACCTGGAGAAGTGGGATACACAGGAAAGTGGGACCAGGAAATTCCAGTGACCAGTGAAGGTCCAGGCCCAGCTGCCCTCAGGGTGGCAGTGGGAGCAGAAGGGAGCCCCTCCTGGGCAGCAGGTTGCTCCCAGCTGCCCCATGTCCCAGGTAAGCCAATGGAAACCAAACGGAGCTCCTAAATATTTGTCTCCAAAATCAGTTTGTTAATGAGGGAGAGCAGAAAAAGCTCATAAAACTATAATTTGCTGGGACACTGATATCTCCAGAAAGCACAGGCTTTAGTAGGCAGTTGAAGTGAAGTCTGATACACATGAAATTGACTTCTCAGAGAAAAAATCCAACAAATAAAGCAGATGTGGAAGCAAAGTTGTCTATACTAGACAAGATCACTCATTTGTGGGAAATAGTACATATGGTAAAACCCTTTGCTGTGTCTGAGGATACTACCAGAGCACCAGTGCCTAAGTCGACTCCAATTCATTGTATTTTACACTTATATCATTTATTAGCCCCAAACTGTGATCTCTATTCCTTCTGGATTGATGGCAGCTCTGCAATCATTACTCAGCCTGTATGGGAATCACATATTTCTGTGAATGAGAACGAGGAGCAGTTTTCTAATTAGCATTAGAACTGTTAATGAAATGAAAGATTACACGAGTTGCAGTGAACAGAGAGATGTGAGACCATATTTAAAATACCCACTTCCCATTTCCCAAAATTCCCACTTCCAGCAGCCTCCAGAGTTCAGCAATCTCATAAAACTGGAGCAGCAGTTCCTTTCTTAGTTAAAATCACAGTATTAAATAAAATCTTTCCTGCAAGGGAAAGAAAATGATTGTTCTCTCTGCTAAGCTGACTGGGTAAAATGTTCTTCAATAAAATCCAAGAAATTAATATTCAGTGATTTACAGTAAATCTCCTGAGCACAGGACGTTTGCTCTGGATGGGAAAAGCAAACACTTATGGGGTACATTATTATGATGGCTTATGCTAATTAAATTGAAGCAAAAATGCTTAATTTATGCTTTACCATCAAGTGCAAAGGGGAAATTCTTTCTTGGTTCAAGCTTTATCTTGTTAAGAAGATTTACCTCCTTATTTCCTATAATAAAGAGCTATTTTTGAGGCTATACAGAGAAAGCAGAGGCTTGCAGAGCTTTTCTCCTAGTTGCCATGACACTTTGGATCTCAACCTCCAGTTCAATACAGTAGCTGCAATTAGGTTAATTAGAACATTATCTCAAAGTACACAGCTATTGTACAAAAGAAGAAACAGTCTCACTGAATATGCTGCTTAGTCACCAATAAATCATTTTTTAAAAAAAATTACATTTCCTAATTATAATGAATAATTTATTTCTCCTGGGGACATCTGACATTTAAATATTGTAACTCAAGAAAAATAAATACAAGATCCATCTAATATCATCTTCAGACATTTCAAAGTTTTCTGACCTTTCAGTTATTTTTGTTCTATAAAATAATGGGAGAAAAAGAATCCCTTTAATAAAGGATTATACTATTTTAGCTCATTAGTTATTTCCAAATTCAAGGGTCTTAATGAAAATCTGTACACATATATACAAATGTTAATCTTATTAAAGGAATTGTTTATGATGGTATTCCCTAATTCTGTCTGCAAAAAGTGGCTCAGCTTTTTTTTTCCTTTTTAACTCTCTCAGCCTCCAGAATCTCTTCTCTAGGGAAAGGAATCAGTTGTGCCAGGTGCTGTACACACCAAATAAACAAAGCTTTGGGTCTACTACACAAAAAATAACAGGCAGGTGCAGACAGACCAAGGGATACAGGGAAAAATGAAAATTATCAGCATGATCAGCTGGGGGCCAACTTGTCTTCCTGTTGTTTTTATATAACTATGAAAATAGGAGCTGTAAGGAGGAAAATGCAGCTTTTTCTGCATCTCCTGAAACCTCAGCTAAGGCCAGAGGAAATGGGAAGGTTCAAGAGAAGGAACCAACCAGGAGCCTGGGCAGGGAAGAGCTCCATGGAAGGACTTTGGTGGCTGATGTCAAGAGATCCAGTTTTTGAGAGTGTCCCAAGGAAATCCTTGACTTGAAACCATGAACTTTCTGAGACAGATGTTCAGCTACCTCAGACTGTTTCCTCTGGATGTACCCAAGCGACACAAGCAGCACTCAAAGGGTATCTCTGTGCTACATGATGGGACCAGCCAACAGCTGGGACCATGGCTGTGTCCCGGAGCCTCCAACACCCATCCCCGAGCTCTGCCCATCTCCTGGAGAGCCTGCACATGCTGTACAAGCCTGCCCTGGGCAATGCCTCAGCAGCATTCATCTCAGGAATGTCAGAGCTGTCGTGGCAAAATAGCAAATGCCAACATTTCCATAATTTATTTCCACATCTTTGACAGGCGGGGACTCTTTGAGGACAGAACTCTAAATTTAAACCTTTATTTCTGCCTTTTTGTGCCTCGAATTTGTTCCCGCTCCCCACCCCATTTATCAATCATTTTCACTAATCATTACTGCCTGTATTTATCTTCCAGAATCACTAACCCTCTTTTCTCCACACCTGGTACAAAGTTGCTGACAGACGTTGTGCAAGCGATGAATCTCTCTCAGGTGAAAGGATGGAACACCAGCCCCAGAGAAAATGACTGACAAACTCCCTTAACTACCAAAAAAATCATCATTTTGCTGAGAAGAAATGCTATTGGCCAGATGCTCAGCTAAGCACGTGAGCATAACCCACCCAAGGGTGATTCATGGTGCTCTGAGCTTCTAGGACACCTGCCCAAATCCAGGAGCACCGTTCATGTTTGAGTGGAACTCTTGACTTTGTTTTGATTTGATATTTACACCAGCTCAAACCTCTCAAGTCTCTCCTCCTTTTCCCCTAATTCCTTCACCGATCTGCAGAGGATGATTATTATAACCTAATTACTTGGTTATGAGGCAATTAGTCATGTGCTGACCTGGCACAACAAATGCACAGAAATCTCAGCTAACACAAAGTCCTCATCTCACCTAGACCAAGGGCACCACTAAATTCCAACTCACCCCAGTTAGACTGGCACAGTTTTCCCAACTGGCCTTTTGGTAAGACCGAAGAAGGAAAATCCACTTGTGTGCCTAAGAGTTGGTGACATCCTTGTGAGATAGAAATGATCTTTTGATTCATTGCTCTCAGCCTTCAACTGATCCATCATGCCATGTCTGATGGTCATCTCACTAACCATCCTCTAACAGGAGCTCCCTCTGCAGGTCTCTTGCTAATAATAACCCAGCACCCTCATTCCCCTGCAGGGCTGCCTCCTCCCCCACATTCCCTCTCCTCATTCTTAAAGAGGAAAAAAGGATGCAAAGCTTCTCAGGACAGCAGAGACACTAAGGAATATATAGAGAGAAAGAAGATAGACCCTCAGAACCCACCATTCCTGCAACAGCATCAGTAGCATCAACAAACAAGTAGATGTGGGGCTTCGAGACACGGTCTAGGGGTCAGGGAGGTGTTGGACAAAGGCTGGATTTGATGATCCCAGCGGTCTTTTCCAACCTAAATGATTCTATGATTCCAAAAGCCGCAGACAGGTGGGTACTGGAAGGTGGAAACCTGGCAATACCTCCTGCCTGCGTGACACCACAGCCCAGACCTGGGGTTTAGAGATGCCCACACCTCAGGCTATCCAATCACAGTGGCTGATGGCAAACTTCAGTCACTTGTACCAAATCCATCATTACAAAACAGGAGTGTTTCACCCCAGCAAGGAAATGACGTGGGTTTAGCAGAGTATCAAAAACAGTTTATGTGAAACAATTCTTCTGTGGTTTACAACTAGGAGTTGGCATCGTTGTCAAAATTAAGGTTCCTACTCATCAACCCTCCAGAATTCTGTGCTTCCTACAGAACTGTGCAGAGGAAATTAAGAGTTTCCTCACAGCCATCACCTTCTACAACGTCTGTGAACAAGGAGGTGTCAGTGTCCTTGGACAGATGTGTGTGATCCCAGGAACTATCCATGTTAAACTGACACTCGTACATTATATTTACTTCTATCTTTTCATATACATTAAAACAATATTGGTGCCACCGATTCTTAGAGAACCAGCTCATCTTTCTCCCGAGTACTCTGGCTTTAATTCACTGATGTAATGCAGAAATGGTTGATTTTTTCCCCCTAAATTTAGCAGCAGCACATGTTACTTCATTAATGTGTCTGCCTAGGGTTTTCTCACACTAAATCCTGTGCAGAGCTTGCAGCTAGGATGCACACACTATGATATTTTTATTTATACTCTGGTTCCACCCAGGGGCAGTGAAAAGCACTAGGTCCTTCAAGCACACACATATTGTCTGGGTTTTATTCCCCTTTTGTTAAGCTCATTAACCCCCAGCCCAATACACTTGTAGATTAAAATGAAGCAGAGTCTTTAGAGAGGGGCATGAGAATGGTTAAAACCACAATATGAGAGGGAGAAATACAAGCAAGGAAGCAAATTCTCCACATCAGTTCATTGCTTCATGACCTGTCACTTGCTCCTTGTGAATTTTATGTGGGAACTGATTTACAGGGCAAATCAATCACTCCAGCAGAAAGAAACCTGTCCTTAAAGGCGTGTGAAGCATCTGTCTGTGACAGCCAACGTGCAGCAGCAATAAAGACCCAACGCTCCTGCCTTTAGGGGCTTGCCAGAGGTTTATGTAAAAATAAAACCAGCACACACAAAACAAGAAAAAATCCTTAAAACACATGCCAAAGCCATTTGAAAAAAATTTAAAACTCAGCTCAACAGGGTGTTGGGCCATCTCACACAAACTATAGATATTTTGTTTTCTTTTATTTTTGCCTTGAAATGTTGGAGCAGATGATCCCTGAGGTCCCTGCCAATGATTCCATGAAATATCTAGTTATAAATCACCTCTGCCCTAGGAATGCAGTTGGCTACATACTTCATGGGTAAGTACTGCAAATTGAGTAGAGGCATCTATTAATGTAACTGGTTTTCACCTAAGACTACTTGGTACATTGAAAATGGGGAGATAAATGCCAGAAACGATGTTATTCCCACTTACAGTCCAAACTCCCCTATTACCAGAATTAAGAGACTCGGGCATGATGCTGGGGATGGAAACATGCACACCTCCAACTTCCAAAGAGTGGTGACACCAGGTGCTGAGGCAGGGACAATAAACCCCTGAAATCAGACATCTGAGCAGGAGAAAAGTTTGGATTTTGTTATCTGAGGCCTTCTCAGGGTAAGAGCCCTGATGGCTGCAAGGAGCTCAGTGGGAAGGATGGGATCTGAGAGCAGGGGGAACCTCTGGGGATTGGAAGTACTTCAATTTTTCTCCCATAAACAACTCAGATGGGATGAGCTATGTAATAGCTTTTTTATGATAATTACTGCTATTTGTTTGGGCTTTTACCAGATCATTAAAGCTACTGAGGTTGCTGGAGAGCTTTTTTTTTTTCCTAGCACTGTTTTAACTGTTCTTATTTGATTGCTGGAGTTTAGTGATGATAAAGATTTATAAGCAGCCAAGAAAAGCTAGTTTTAAAAAGCTTGCCTTATGAATATAAACAGCCCCTCTCTCTCTTGAAATCATTTCAGTGACAAAGTTTTGCCTGTATTAAAAAGGGGAAAACAACACAGAAGGAGCTGTCTAGAAAATATGTAACAAAGTTATGGGGAAAAGGAGAAGACAAGTAGAAAAAAAAAAGCATTTTAGTAATGAGGTCTGGCACAAATTCAAAGATTCTTGATGCATTCAGGCTGCAGGATCAGGTCACAGGCATGAAATCAAGAGTCACATCCTACCCTAAAGTTCAGCTCTGGAAATTATTAACTGGACTTAATCTCTTGCATGGGATCGTGGTTGTCAAACCATGAGTGGGTGGAGAAGGGTGAAGATACATATACCTATGTATGTATCTATAAATTATATGTGGATACATTACATGTATAATGTATACATTATAACGTATACATTTATACAAGTCATAACATTCTATTGTATTATAATAATATTTAATTACTATATTCTAATTGTATTTATTCACTTACATATAATTATAGCACTATAGTATAGTATATTATATTTGTATGTTTTGTTATGTAATCATAATATATACATTATCTATGTATAGATACATGGAAGTGCCTTCACCAGGACATGGAACTCTGAAGTTCAGAACCCCATCTCCAACCCAACACCCTCCAGCAAGGGCTGCTCCACAAGGAATTAAACTCTGAGACACCTCCTAGAGCATCACTCCAGTTTCCCCATTTAACAGCCTGGGAGACCAGAACATGACAGACAAAAGCCCATCAACTCTCCTGCTCAGTGCCCAGGTTCTGAGCACACAATTAGCTGCAGCCAGGCAGGTTTTTCCAATTACACCCAGCCCTGGGTGTTTCTGAACCTCAGCAGCTTCTGCAGCACTTGCCACCTGCATGGCAATGCTCAGGATCTGAATTACAACACTCTGCACACACCCCTGCAGCCCTGGCACCACTTACTCTCTCACATCAGCGTTATTTGGTGTACCTGCTTCACCTCTGGATTTTCTGAGAAGTTTTCCAAATGGTTTTACACACGCTGCTTTGTACCCTGCACGGCAGTGACAGGGAATTTAAACAGGAATTAGGGGAATTCCCCATGGTGCCAACTTCCCTCCCATCCCAAGCCATTAAACACCATCTATCTGCACATCACTCTCTTTTCCAAGCCCCAACCACATCTATATGCAACTGAATTCAGCTTTCAGGAGGCAGAATTTCACAGAGTACATTAGAAGTCATTTGTTTCCTTCTGCTAAAGCATCCATTTACATTTTTAACACCACAGATTTCTCCAGAAATAAACTCACTTTAAATATTTAAATACAAACCATTTCAGTACTTAGTTAAAAAAGGAGCACAGGTTGGTTTTGAGGCTATTTATAGCCCTATAAAACAGGCTATTTATAGCTATTTATAGCCTGTTGTATATGACCAATCATTTCCTAACTGGTCCCAACACCTGGTGTGCACTGCCAGAGACTTATGCAGTAAAACCTGCTTCTCAGGAGGCTGCTTTTCCACCCAATTTCCCTTCCTCCTTGTCTGCCCTACGTGGCTGATGTGGGGGCTCCCAGGCTCTGGATCAAAGCACAGGGAATTTGTCTTGCCCTTAAACACCAACTGGGTGATGAAAGGAAGTCCCAGGCAAAACTTCACCTGAAAAATGGCTGCTGATTTTTTTCTCTACTGTCATCGTAAAATAGCATCATAGGATCATTTAGGTTGGAAATTCAAGTATCAGTCAATAACAAAACAAGATTTTGTTTTTTTCTGGTTCTTTTTAATAAAAACAGCAGTATTGAGCACTAGAGGAAAAACCCACTGTGATTCAAAGAGAAAAATACCCAACTTCAAATCATTAATTGTCCTTGGAAAGCAAAATGGGGAAGTTTCAGGTATAGAAAGGAAAAACCAAGCAACTGTAAGAAGCAGAATGGAATTATTCCTGACACTACTATTTAGGATAGCACAGACAAACTCTCTTCCTGACATCACTTCTCTGTGTGGGGCCACCAAGGCACAGTCCTGGATGACCCCCACACCACAGAGGTCCTCCAGCCCCCTTCACCTGGTGCTGTGGGTGGCTTTAAACCATCAGGACCAAAGGAGATTTGTTCTGAGTTCACAATCTCCACAGCAAAGCAAAGCAATTTGTGGCAGAGATCTACATCCAGGTCCTCTGGTGAGCCCTGGACACTTCTCCAGTCCAATGTGAAAGTTCACAATGCTTCCCAAAGCCCTCTACCTAAAAAAAACCCCATATCTGCTACTCCTTAATATATTTGCTTCAAAATCAATCACTTTCCAATTAAGTTTCTCAGCACTTGTAGAGACAATTTGAGAAAATTTAGGAAGTACATAAAAAGCACAAAATTTAAATATATCTCATGATTCCCTCAATACTTCAAAATTCAAAACCATTAAGTTCTAATACATAGAATCTATCAACTTCCACCAATATTTTTTTATTTAATTCACTACAATGTGCCTGAAGCAACAGACACTGAACCCCCCCAGAGACAGATCTTGGATATGGTAGAAGGTGCAAGTCTGGGCACAGAGTTTTGGTCTTCTAAAATAACTTTTCTTACAGGAATTGCACTAGGTTAGAACTAATTACTGACAAAAAAATAAGATCCAGGACTATGAAACTTATTCCACTGCTCAGGCAAGTGGGCAGCAACTGCTGGTGTCCTTTCACTGACCCAAGAAGGTGCACAGAGCAGAAGCTCAATGATGGGTTTCAGTTAAAAACTGTGTGTGTGTGGGGGGGAAATAGGGATGAATTTAAGTGGAAGAGAAGGGAGAGACATCAGCAAGCAAGATGTGCTCCAACCTGCAGCACAGGTGACTTCTGCCTGTCATCCTCACACAAAAACATGTACAGCTCCTGGTATTTCTTGCATTGAGGTGACACCAAAAATAGCTCCTGTAAACTTCATCTCGCACACGAGCAAACCAAACAAGCACATCAAACCTGGGTCTGCTAGAGACAGAGAGATGCTCCATCCTATCAAACAGCTACTGCCTCTCCTTTGGCCTGGCAGGCACCAGCCTGGAGACAGCTGGGACAACAAGATTTATTTCTGTCAAAGCAATTGCAGAAGGGTCACCAGTGCTGAAAGGGTTGACAAGACAGAGCTGCTTCAATATGCTGACATTTGCACAGCAGGGAAGGAGATTTGCACATCTGGGACCCAACCCCAGCACAGTCACAAAGTCACAGAACCATAGAATGAGTTGGGTTGGAAGGGACCTCCAAAGGCCATGTGGTCCCTACAAAAAGCAGGGACATCTCTACCAAGGGCAGGTTGCTCAGAGCCCCATCAAGCCTGACCTTGAATGTCTTCAGTGATCCACCACCCTCACATTAAAGAACTTTTTCCTCATGTCTATCCTAAATCTACCTTTCTCTAGCTTAAACCCATCACCCCTCACCCTGTCACTACCAACCCTTGTGAACAGTCCACATCCCCAGTGTGACCTACCACACGTGCCACCACTGCAGGGCCAGAATCCAAGCCCTTGCAGGGTTAACCATCTGCAAAGTCCTTCATGTGTTTATGAATTTCTCTTCTCCTCCTCCAAACCAGAACAATTTGCAATCTCTTTCAGGAGAACAAGCACTAGAGTGCTCCAGGAATGGTTGAACTCAATGCATCTCCCCTGAACACTGACAGGGAAAGGCCCATGACCACAACACATGCTGACAAAGAACGTGCTAATGATGAGGAGAGGAAGAAATGACATTGTTAGTTCTGCCAGATTCTTCACTTTACAACAGCCTCTGCCAAGACCAGCACATATTTCATGTCTTTCATGTTCAGCCTTGTTTGCCATTATAAAGAAAATATTTGTCAAGTCCCTGCACTCACTGAGGTTTCCCTGGTAGAGATTCCTCTGGTGCCCTAGATGCTCGTGTGTCAGAGAGAGGCTGCAGGAACCCAGAGCAGGGCAGGTCTAGGTGCAGACAGGTCTGATGAGCTTGACTCTAACCCAAGACAAGGGCCTGGCCCAAGTCAGCAGGTCCATTGCCACCATGTGGTGTGATTGAAGGCAGGGACACAGAGGTTCTGAGACACCTCCCAGGGTGGGTCAGGGTCAGTCCACTTGAAAAATGACAGAAGGTGCAACTTACTCATTAATTTCTGCTTGGGCGTCTCTATCTGGCCACAGATCTGCAGGTATCTCATGGGTCTTCTCCCAACACCTCCCTGCAGCTCTCCAGAAGCCAATTCCTCAATAAATCACCTCCTATCACACCACCATAAAGGATTCCCCTACCACCAGATGCTCAGTTATGATTCTAAAACACCAAACAATCTTCATTTTAATGTATCCCATGGCTGAGACTTGCAGGAATAACACAAGGCAGAATTTTAAAGCCAAATCAAAAATCTGGAAGCTTTTCTCCCAACCCATTTTGTTGTCAAAAATACCCAAATTTGTGATTTTCAAACACATGTTTTATTGACTTCCAGTGTGTTTCTAAATTACTTTAGTAACTTCTGCTCTGGGGATTAAAACGGCTTCAGACACCTTGGAAAATTACAGTTCAAATGTTGACTACATGTTGTTTCTATTTACATAAAAGCGTGTTGCTAATTTCAGAGCTTCCTCACTCGTTTTCTCAGTTTGAAGGCAGGGGATGGGAGTCAGAGAGCACCAACAAATTTAAGAAACAAACAAATAAGGAGAGAAAAGATGTAGAAAAGTAGAGATTTTAAAGTATCTGTGTGTCAGAAAGTTTTCACAAAAGATACAGATTTAAACTACCTTTAAAGCTAAACCACTTAAGTCTATAATTACACAAGGGAGAATTTGAAGCTAAATGAATTACAAAAATAAGATGGCTCTGATTGTGTTTGCCAATATCTCCTGCTTCATTCCAATCAGCCATAACTTTATAATTTGACTTTTTCCTTTGCACTAGTCATTGAGACAGTATCAGTGTTGAGACCATAAGCATTTGAAGAATTAATTAAAACATCATGAAATAGTTCTTTTATTGTTATATATATATGGTCATAAAAATAATAGTAATTAACTCTCCTCCACCTTTAAGAAGTAAGTTTGATGGAATTAATGAACACACAGACAGATCCAACACACTAAACAGCAGAAACTTGGGGTATTAACTCTCTACAATGCAAAGTTATAATAATTACAGTAAGAGCTAAAAAGATTAGTATTCACAAAGAATGATGTACCTTAGAGCTGAAAATACCCCTTGCAAATTATGAATGTCTTTTCAACTGTTTATATCATTCTCAGAAGCAAAATATCGTTTTGATGAACTTCCAAAGTCTCCCAGATTAACAGGTATTTGCAGTCTTAGAGAGCACAATCAACCCCTCTCATCCTGTTATCAGATGCTAAGCAGCTGGGTGACCTGATTTAAGGGGATGATTTTAAGGCTGTAATAATGTATAATAGTTTCCAAATGCCTGTGAAGAATTTGCAAGCTGGATAACACACCGAAAGATATGCAAATAAATGACATTAAAAGAAACATAATTAGCACTGGCGTGCACATAAACTGCTTGTGCAGCCATGAGCAGCCTCATCTTCTTTCACTTGGCTTTATTTGGATTTACCCTCTTTTTCTACAGGCCCAGGTGAACCCATTCTGGAAATTAAGCTGATTAAAACCTTTTTATTCAATAGTTGAGACCCTCAGCTGAGGGTGACCACAATTTACAGGATTCCTCAACCTCTTGCTCCTCCCTGAGGTCCTGCAGCTCAAATGCAGACCAAGCACTTGCTCTGTCACTTGATGGCCACCCAAGCAAATGTCCCAAAGCTCTGGTTCTTCTGCCCACCAAGAATACTGATGCCCCTCCAGCTCACCTCTCTTGAACACGGGGTTTTAGAATAAAGCTTGCTGGTGACAGAGAGCACAGGCTCCTCCAGGAGAAGAATCAACCCAGCCAAAGCCCAAAGTCAGGCAGATTTTGTGCTGATGAACATTTAACAAGTTCCTGATGCCTTTTAAGAGGTAAGATCATTGGGCAGGAGCCTCAGATGAAGCAGAGCAAGGAAAATGGAAGTTGAGCAAGAAGAGGAATCATTTTTAGAACACAAAACTAAGATCAAAAGCAAAACCGTGGTTTGCCAGATGGGTGTGAGGCTACCAGATGGGTATTTCCAGTGCCTGCCAGTGAATTTCTTTGTTTCTAGCTTTTCTCCTCCAGAGAAACCCCACTACCCCCTCCCCTCCTTGGAGCTGTTGTGTACAAAGGCTTAAGAATTTCTTGTGAAGAACTGATTATGCTTTTAATAAACATTTAACCCCTTTGTGGTTCTCACACAGCACTCCACTGAGGTGGCACCAGCTGAAGTGTCTGTCCACACCAGCACCCAGGACAGGCTGGTGGAAACCATTCTGCTCTGGCTCAAGTCAGCAGGATGAGGAGGATTCAGCTCTGTTACAACTTGTTTTCTGCATCTGCTGATGTTGTGAGTTTACCCCTATTCCCAGTGGGTGAACCTCAGCTTCCTAAGTAGTGCTATTAAAAAAATAATATGTATCTCTATATTTTTTAATCTCCTTACTCTAATAGGCAAAGTCTCCCCATTACCTAGGCCCCTTATGTTTCAGGGCAGGTTGCCCATAATAAAAACTGACCACATGCTCTCCCAGCTCTGTCCCAGTTAGATGCTCTAACTGGTATGAGCTGCTCCACCCTTGCCTGTGCACCACATCACTGTGTGATTTCCAGATGGCAGGTTGCTGATTGTTTGGGGTCTTTTTTTAAAAGCAACTGCCAAGTTTGTGAAGAGTTATTTTGCAGGAGCATTAACTGCATTTAAAGGTCTTGTCTTTTTTTATAAGGCATTTCTAATCTCACATCCCCCCTGCTCTAATCACACAAAGAAATGAGGCTATAAAAAGCCCTGCCTGGTGGGGGGAGCAGGAGGGGGTGGGCACACACAGCTGCCCAGCCTGCTGCCAGGGAGCTTGTTTGCCATCCTCCTGCTGCTGCTCTGACAATTGTGGTGCCAGATTCTCCCAAATGCCATGTTTTGCAAACTGCCAAATTAAGGAGTGAAGATCTTATTTTTTAAGCGTTCTTTTTTAAAGATTTAATTTTTTTAGATTTTTTTTTCCCCCCACTAAGGGAGCATATGGTGGAAGGTGACACATTTAAAGCAGTACCTAGGAGAAGATTGCTCTATCAAGCAGCACACTTGCTACTTGACCAAAAATACCAGGTAGCTCCATCAGTGGGTAGAAGCTTCCACCCAACGTAGAATAACTGCAGCCTCTCATTGGAAGGGGACAGAACTTGCCCTTTTCATTCTGCTCGAAAAAAAGCTACTCCCATGGACTCTGGGCCACCCCCACTGCTCCTTTCCTTGAACCATCATCCTTGTACTGGCAGTTGCAGGGATTAAATCTTCCTTTCTCCCTCTCAGACTTGCAGCATCAGCCCCATCTCTGTGCATAAATTTTCCAGAGCAGGGGCAGCATCCTCAGAAAGGAGAATTTTTGTGCAACACGTAATTTATGCCTCCATCACTTGAGGATGCTTCAGACCCCATAGCAGGGGGGCTGAACTAGGTGATCTCTAAGGTCTCTTCCAACCCAAAGAGTCTATAATAATCCCTTCTATCTAGACCACACATGCTCCACAGAATTGTCTAGACTGAAAAAGACCTTCCAATCACTGACCTAACACTGACAAGTCCTCACAGCATAACATGTGTCCTCCAGTAGGACTGATTTGTTGGAGCTGGTTGCCCAGAGAGGTGGTGGAGGCCCCATCCCTGAAGTCATTCAAGGTCAGGCTTGATGGGGCTCTGAACCTGCCCTAGGTAGAGATGTCCCTGTTTACTGTAGGGGGGTGGACTAGCTGAACTCTGGAGGTCCCTTCCAACCCAAACCATTCTAGGATTCATCTTCAGCACTGCAACAGCATAAGAGAAGAGCAGAATGAGCCTGGACCAGAGCCCTGCTATTTCTAAATTAAAGACAATCAGAGAGCCCTAAGACCCAGGGTTAATTCTGACTCGAGCACTACTTGATTAAATAAGGAGTCTGTAATCTCAGGGAGTGCTCAGTCATCCACAGAAATATTTGCAATCAGGTTGCAAAGGACTCAGAGCTGCTCTTCACTTAATTCTCTATCCTCCTGCATTTATACAACCACTGCTTTAAACCTGAGGGTTCCTTCCCTTCAAACAATTGTGCTCCCACTGTGAGTTAGAGTAGGTCTTCCATCAATTATTCACTGCTCTGAAGAAGCAGGAACTATCTCAGGGCTAATCTGTGCTTCTCTCCACTCCTCCAAAGCAGGTGCTGGGAAACTTGCCCCTCAGCAGAGCCCCTCCAGGAGCCACAGTCCCCCTGGGGGAAGGAAAGTCCCACCTCCAGCATCCTCCCAGTGCATATCTCAAGGTCAATGGTATTCCAGACTTAGAAATACAGATTAAATACACTCACATTAAATTATTTTCTACTAAATTCACCACCATTTTCTGTCCTTAGCCATGTTTAACCCTTCCCCTAGAAGGCTCCTAACTCACAATTAAACCCCAGAAATGTCAGGCTGGCAATGAACTCAGCTGGGTTTTAAAGGCACATTTTGCATTTCCCCCCATCATTATCTTCATTGCAATTGCTAAACCAATGGCATTCAAGAAGCTGTCCTATGAGTTCCAATTAAATATTCCTAATGGGATGAGGTAAATCACTTGAACCTGGCACAGAAAATACTGTGTTTGTTACCACGCCACGAGTTGCATTTTTCAACTAGGATCATTTTCCCTACCATCAATGCTGATAAACCTTTCACCATGTCACAAGAAGAATTAGGCTGAACTTCAGCTTTCCTGATAATCCTCAGCAATGCCACGATCCCACTATCTCTGAAAGGATTTGCCATGAAAGAACAGGAAAACCTGAATAGAACTGATACTTAATTTTAAAAAATTGGGTTTTTTTTTTCTCCTCTTTCCCTTTGCTTCTCTCTCTATCCTAGGGAAAAGAAAACAAATCCAACAACCACCTGGAAATGGTGCTTATAAGCCCAGCTTATCCTATTGAGGAGATTTCTACATGTGCCTTTTAAAGGAAAATATACATTAAAAAGTACCATTAACCAAGAAAAAGTGAAGTTCCAAGGAGAATCCAAACAAAGGATATTGCTGGTTTTATTTTAATGAGACACTGATGGATTTTGTAAATTGGTTTTATTCTTACCTGTATTTTTTACTCAGATTTAATGTAACCTGAGGTGTTTTTTTCCCAACTAGTTCTGTTCCACAGGACAAAATCATGTATTTTCTACCAGTTTAGAAATATGCAGGTGCTTGCATCTTTCAGCACCTTTGTGAATACTGTACAACTTTCAAGCCTAACCTACTTTTCCTTTTTTTTTTTTTCCTAGAAATATTCTGTGGTCCCTTATGAATGTTGTAAAAGATTCACAAACTCTAACTGCTGCATAAAGGGAGAAATTACCATCTTTGAGCACGTCACTGGGATGTGCAGACATCCCCACCCCAGCCCCACCAGGCTACACTTTGATGGGACAGGCTCTAAAAGGAATTTTTTAAGCCTTTCAAAACCTATAGGAGAAAATGATGCAAATCATGAACTTCCTGCAAAGTTACTTGTTCTCCTGTGAATCAAACCCTGTTGGAGTAGACTGGAAAATACTGGTTTATATCCCAGTAAGGTTATGCTCTGCATCCCTGAATTACTGTATTTCCCATAGAGCAGATTGTAGGAATTCCCTAGATAGCANGATTCCCCGGGAAACCCTTTATTCCCCCCCCCCCCCCTTTTTCTTTGATCCTGAAACAACCAAGAAAATAGGCAGACAAAACAGTACCTTGGTGGGTGGAAATCCAGATGAGGTTTGAAACACATGTAGTAGTTTGACTCAAAGTATAATTTTGCTGCTTCCAGGAGACAGGAGCTTCTTCTGATGTCCTGAGGATCCAAGCTGTTCTCCATTCACACCTTCTAGTGCAGCTGAATTGAAAAAACATTGTAATAATTAAAAAAATAGCCTGTAATACATAGCAAGTCTTGAAAAACACAACAAAATTATAGCCCTATTATAGCATTAAATTGGGGAAGTTATGAAAGCCATAAAAGAGGCAAGTCCCAGCAGATTCTGCAGAGGTTTAGCATCTGCATCTCATAACTGCATCTGGCCAGTCATAAGAATAAAAATCCTTGGAATGGAAGAAATTCATCTGCCAGTAAAATCTGGTCACATATTTGGGTTTAAAACACAAAGAATATTCCTATCCAAAGATCTAGGGACAACTGAGAGGGAAAAAGAACCATCCATGATATATTTAATTAACAGAGGTTGCTGTTGACAAGCAGATGTACAGACAACTGCATGGTCCTGGCTTCACTACACAAAACTATTGTATTCTCAAGGATTAATTACCTACAACTGTTCTGCTCACCATCACCTCAGTCTAAAGTAGTCCTTGATAAACCCAGGCAGGACAGGTGACTCAAGGTACTACAGCAAACAGGCTTTTGGGCTCTCCCAAACTGCCCTTCCCGCTCAGAATGTGACAAGTGACCAGCTCCAGCATCTCCCCAGCACTCAGGGAGCATCTCCCCTCCAGAGGCAGCCAGCAGGTAAAGCACAGCTCCCAACTCCACTACAATTCTCCAGCCTTCCTCCAGTGCTCCCCATACACAGCAGCAAGGCTCAGCCTGCAAGACATGGTCCTTGGAGAGCTACAGAGGGTAACTCCTGGAGATAATGCCACTATCTGCCCTCTGAAGGGTTGAGCTCCACTCCTAGGGTGGGATCCTTGCTGTTCACACAGCTGGAGGACAGAAGGGCTGGAAGGACCATCCCCAGTGCCCCACCCTGGGCAGGGCACATGCTGGGAGCTCTGCCACAGCCCAAGGGAGAGTGATGGAAAGAGAAGTCTCTGATTTGAAGATGTCTCTCTCCTGTGACTGTTCCATTATACAAACTATACAGTAAAAGTTTAGGAATGGAACATCAAGCTTTGTCCTTTGAAAAATCTTTATGGGGTAGAGGGGAAAAAACCCTATCCTCTTTTTCTAGATTAAAATAAAAGTATATAGGAGAGCTGCAATTTTCTGCCATAGTGGAAACACTGGGCCCTTAATCTTGGCATTTTTATAACTATTCATAACTTAGATCTAAGTAACAAGCCCTTGACCACCAGCATTTTGATAACATCTTAAAGAGAGGGTTGGCTCATTTGTCTGGAGTTACTACTCAACAGGTGAAGGAAATATTCCCCCCTTCCTTCTATATCTAAAAAGAATAATAAAGTTTTAGTTCCTTAAAAGCATCCCTTTGTTACCAACTCATCCAACTGTGCCATAAAGGCTTGATACATACAAGAAAAAAACCAACAAAGCAGAGAAGTAGAGATTATGACACATCCAGTCTGTGCTAAAATCTAAGTAGCCTCCTTTTATGGGCCACTGCTCTGGGATATATATTTTTACTCAGCACCTTTGATTATTCTGCCACCAGCAGCTTTCCCCACATAAAAAGGCAAATGGCAGGTGCTGGCAGTGCCTGGAACCAAAGCTGGGGGAATTCACTGAGCGTGTAATACAGTAGATTTTAGCACAGCTAAAAACCCAGAGTAACTTTCACTAAGTTGATGTTTGCAGAAAGCTATTTGGGGAGGAGAGCCACGAAACCCTGCACTGGATGTAGCACTACACGAGGAGGAGCCCCCCGGGGGCCTGTCTGCTGCCTGCTCTCAAATTGTAATGATCTCATGTTAGATCAAAGAACAGCATCAAGCCAAATGGAGATGAAAACAACTATTCATTGCCCTCCAGTGTACAGCTTTTGTTTAAGACACTCCTGAGCCTCACCAGAGAAGGTGTTTCTCTCGTTACACAAATCACTGCTCTGTAATGGCCCCTGTGACAGCAGGGGAAGGGCTGTTGTGCCAAGTACACACCTCTCAGGCCACTTTAATCTGATTTTCCTCCCCAGTTATAGCCAGGCAGGGGAAGCTGGTGTTTCCTTCCCAAGGAAATTAAGGAAAATTGTCTCCACAATAAAAGCAGGAGGTGAGGGGACGATGGAGCAGCACCACCCATGGCTCACCACATCACCTCCCAGCAGGCTCAGGAAACAGGGATTTCTGAAAGCTCATTGAGAGATAAGGACTCTTAACATGCTACCAATTCCTAAGCAAACATTTTAAGCAGAGATCAATTCTGTCAGAATTAAAACAGTGGTAAATTAAGGTTAAAAGTGAAACAGCACTTAATTTATTAGGTTGCAATGACTAGGAGTGGAGAGAGACCTTCTCCCTGATCTATGAACCCCAAGCAATGTAGAAGACAACACTGAAATCAGGTAGATGCAAAAGGAATTTATAAAAGTACAAAAGCCCACAATGTTTCTTTTCACTAACACCATAATTGTGTATTTACAACAATGTATTTAATTTCCACATAGGGATGCAGTGACATGGGGAGGCGATTTTGAGGAACTATCTACTAAAAAAAATCTAAAATTATTTTTTAAACTCAAAGTAATTTTTTCCCTTCTTCATTCATTATGAATGAATTAATTTCCCAAAATTTCTTAATGGAGAAATACTCTATTAGAGTCCAGAGATAAAAATCTCATGAATCCTAAAGAGAAAACGCTTATTATCAGAAATGGAAAAATAATAATTTGTCAAACAGCTTCATTTTAAGTCCATGAAATATTCATGAGCAGATCTTGAGGCCTTTACTTTGTTATTGGGGCTGGTGTGGTATTTGCCTCCCCAGTGTGTGTTGTTTATTGATCACCCCAGAGCTCAGCTCCTTGCTCTGCAGGGGATCTTCACTGGCCAGCTGGGGTTAATCACTAGTTAATTCCTGTGACTTCTCTTCCCTCATTGGATGAACATGATGCTCTAAAACAGAAGTTCTGGATGTTGTCTTAGGAGCTTTGAAACACTCAGGGAGGGCAGGAAGGGAAGTGGGTTAGGAAATGACAGAAAACACTAAAGCTTTTTCTTTCTGGCTCACTGAGGCCTCAGAGTCATAGTTCCCATCAGATTTGTTGGCTGGTTACGCAATTTGAGTTTAATTTTTTTTTCCATGGTCATATAGGTGCTGTGAAAGTTCCACAAGTGAGCAACCACAACTAAGACTTTTGGACAAATTTAGTCTTATTGTAAGCATTTCACATGGGGCAGGTTGATCATACAAATACCCAGGGGAAAGCCAACCCATAAAGAAAATAATCCCTTTAAAAACATTTTTATTAAGTTTTCCTAAGACTCACCACGTCCCTTACAATACTCACCTGTTACTGCCCAAAGCTACTACCAACTGCTATAAATAATATTGGGGAAAATTGCTATTCCAAGCACTTATTCAAAGGTAATTTTATCCAGAACTATTGTAGTCAGAGTGCTCTGCTATAGACCAGCCTGATAAAAGTGTATGTAAGTTACCCTCAGGGGCGAGCTGTATACATGGGAGGAAGGAAAAAGAAAATATAGAGTGTGACACATAGGGGAAGGAAGAATGTAGGGAGTCTACCTTGATGAGCATTTTTTCCATAGACAACTTAAAAAGTCACTAAGAAGGAAAAGGACACCAAGATCTCACTATCTCCCTTTATCTCCCACTCTTTGACACACATTAAAAGCCTGCCTGGGGGTATTTTGTTTGTTTCTTTCCCCCTTTTCCCAAATTTTGGGTAGCTGGATGTTTTAATGCTTTGTGTTCATTACAGCCATGATCTCCAGAGGACTGGGAACATAGAACTCCCTCAGTTCTGGGGAAACAAAGACAAGCTGGAAGTCAGAGCAACCTTCATTTACATTTGTGGAAAGCATTAATCAAATCTGAAGTTGCTCCTTTTTCTTCCCCTTGAATTCTTTATAAAACAGATGACAACCCATCTATGTGTCAAAGCTGGGATAATGCTGCCCAAATGAGTTTGCAGTGAAACAAAATCAGGCAGCATCATCTGTTATAATTATTCTTTCAGAGATATCATCGTGTTGATCAGAGGTCCCAGCAGCACACAAAGCAAGTGACAAATGATGGGCCAAAGATAACTTCCAAAAGAAACCAAGATGTGACAAGTCTTGCACTGTACCAATAAAAGTAAGATTTACAAAAAGGCAACATAACATATTTTAGCTTTACCTTTACCAACAAGCTTCTATGATTGTGAAATTCCTGCTTAGTCTCAGACCATACCCAGGCAGCTTCCTGAAGTGCTGGGGCCTGGGCTGTGGGCCCCGAGCTGGGATTGACCTGTGGGTGAGTCCCAGCAACAGGTTTTGTTCCCCAAGTGGTTCCAGGCCCCAGAGGCAGAACCTGGCCCATGTGTGAGGCCCCAGCTGCCCCCAGGTGATGGTGGTTGGGGTGGTGGGCGAGGCCAGAGCTGGAACAACCGGAACAGACCGGTTTGGGAGGAAGCAGGAACTGAACCAGCTGGAGAGAAGCAATGGAAAAGAGAAGCAGCAGCAAGGAGCTGGTCAGTTTGAGAAGAGTTCCTGTGGGAGAAAGCTCCTGCTGGGCCCAGCCAAAGAGAGTCCCTGCTGGGGTCCCTTGCTGAGCTCTCTCAGTGCTGTGTTCCCCCCTGGGCTGGTTTGAGGTGGAGAAGAGCAAACAGCTGAGGAATGAAAGCTGAAGGTATGCTGAGGGGATGCTGCTGAGCTTGGTGTTGGTCTGAGGGAGAGGAGAGCTGGCAGCACACTTCCCCTCCTCCCTTCCAGTGGTGATTATTTCTCAGGGCATTATGGAAAGTGAATAGAGCTTTATTAGGTTTCCAGGGCAGGCTCAATTGAGGATATCTGCTGCAATAATCTGGAGATTTAGTCTCATCATGAAAGCTTCCTAATTGTACTCTCCTCATATGGACCAGAATTAATTCTTGCCATTCTTCCCCTGAAATGTATCTGGGCTGATACACTGATAATAATTTTCTTATCTCAGAGACAGATAGCTCAGGAAAGAGCCTGGCAAAATAAAGGGAAATGTTGAAGATTCCTATCGTAGTGAAAATATTAATTAGCTCCATCTCAGAGAGCAATTGTTGTCTCAGGAATCAGCAAGTAACTTTCCAAGTCTTTTTCTAAGCTTTTTATATTTCTCTGGCTGTCATCACAGTCAGGAGGGGCCTTGATAAGGAAAACAAAAGTTGATTTCACCAGTGTATAGCTGGGAAAGACCCATAAAATCTATTTCCTTACTCCAAACACCTCCTAAACATAATCCCATGAACAACTGGCAATTAATGTAGTTAACAAGATAAGCACAATGGTGGCTTCCTGGCTTTCAGTTATTCAGCAGTCAGGAGGATGTGGCACATTCCCCATTGTAATAGATATTAAAAGATACAGAACATAAGCTTTGAAGAGAAGGGCAGCTCTGTTTTCATTCAGAGCCATAAGAAGCAGCAGTTCCTTCCCTCATAGCTCTTTCAGCATCAAACTTTCTTTCCTTTAACCCTCTATCACAGCCCCTCACTCAGAGCTGAGGATGCTCCAACTGCTCCAGGTCCCAGCATTTTCTTACCATCATCCTCTAACTGAATTCACCTCATGGCATCTCCTTGACCAGCTCCACAGCATCTCTTGATGGGTGTCCCACAAGCCCCAGTTATGGTGTCCCAGTGAGGAGCTTACCTGGTCCCACAGCTGATCCCAAGAGGCTGCTCCACCAGCTCAGTGCCAGGCCCTCAGCCCTGCTTCACTACTGCACCTTTCCCTGCTCCTGAGGTTTGCTTTTCCACACTTCTAAACAACAGGAACACTTGCATTTTCCTGAAATTCATAAAATGTATGTGTAAGTATGCATCTAGTTATTACTTTATGAATAAAATACATTTGCTCATTACTTTCATGGCTATGAATGTACAGAGTTCAAATTCACAGCAGAGATTTTTCTGGGCTTTCCCACAGCAGCAGCATTTGCATAGAAAAACAACTACGATTAAAATATGGTGTGAAGTCCTTGACTCTTAATCCCACTGTTCTCCTATTTATTCCATGTCTCTATTCCAGTGGCACCTGCAAGTTGCATTGCTGGGCAGTATGAAACAGATAAAATTAAGGAAAGAGATCTATAAATCCATAATAATGTGTATTTCATTTCTAGAAAGATGTAAAACCCAGATATGCACCTGCCAATATAAGCCGTAGCTGTTGAAGGATGTTGCAGTTCCCCCAATGTATTAAACAATGGTACAAACTGGTAGTTGTCTCTGGGAATGTTTTTAAGTTGTGTTTAGATGTATGGTGGTCCTCACAGGACTTGGACTTGGCCCATGCATGAGGACAACCACAAGTCAAACCCAAACTGATTATTTGTTTGGCTTGTCAGGGTCAGGGAGTATTTGCTCAGTTCAGTGTTGGCACAGCCCACAACAGCATCTTTATTTCCTCATGAGAGGAAGTTAAACTACAGCATTTCTATGACTTTCCAGAACAAGCAGAAATAACATTTGAAAAAATATCTACCCTGCTTCACCTGCCTTATTTTGTACTCATGCTTAGATTCTTTGTGCTTGAACTTGTTGTGACAATAGATTAATATTTCCTTACCATCATTTGTAACCACCTACCACACTCCCACTGTGCTCCCCACCCCTCTGTGGTGCTCTGTGCAGGTTTTTAGGGGAATTTCCCTGCAGCTCCTCTAACGAGCAGCACAGACAAGCTTCCTCTCCCTTCTCAACAACTCCTCCTGTCAGCTGGAATTACGAGTCCCACAAAGCACCCGATTTAAACAGCTATTTATAACTGCCTGAGAATGTCCTGAGTGCTCAGCTCTGTAACACAAACTCACTGGTTTGCTTTGTTTCTTCTGATTCAGAAAATGGTCTCTCTTCAATGTAATTGCTGTGATCTATCAAACATTTTTACCAATTTATATGGCTTGGAGACATTACTCATGGTAACGTTTTTCATCAGTCCTCATAAGCTTTCCCAATTAAGATGATAAAAGCTTTTGTTTTTATTTTCTATGGGCTTCTTTTGTTTCCAGACTTGATTTTTACCCTCCCTTTTTCTACATTTGTGCCCAGTCTTGGCTTTTTTGTGCCAAGGAATCCATCATTCCCCAGGGACTAGGTCCCTTCAGGATACCTGTTTCCTTGCAGTTTGGCTGCTACTTTTTTTGCTTTATTCTACAATTCCCAGCTTTCCATGGATTGTGTGATCTTTCACCACCACGCTTTATGTGCTGTGCCCAACGTAAAAGCATGAGAAGAGGCTGCATTTCTGAAGTTCAACTGCTTCTTTCTCAAAACAAGCACTAGAAGATGTAAATATTGCTCTATCAGTCTAGCCATGAGCACCTACACCACCCTCCTTGAGCTTTCTCTCATCCTCCTCTTCCTCCTCCTTTTAGTCATGTTGCCATTAAGATGAATATATAAAGATTCAATTTCTCAGTGAAAACCCCCACTATTTATACAGGAGTATAAAGCTGATACCACAAGAAAAGTTTCAGCAACCATGTGAAGGAAAAAGTACCTGGCAACACAATCAATGCACTGAGGAGCAGATGAAACCAACACTTCTTTGCAGCCCATCCAAGCCCTTGAGCACTATGTGATATCATCGGCAAGCTATACGTGGTCTCCATGGCCATTCAAAATAAAGCTAGGTTTAAATTATATTATTATGGGTACCTCTTTCTTTCATGCCCTCCCAAGAGGTATTGCCAATGTAGGTGATCACTGCCACAGATGACATTTCCTTACTCTCAGCCTTCCACACCCATCTGTAACCCTGGCTCTGCTCTCTGCAGGAGGACCCCCAAATCCCAAAGCATGAGCACAAACTGTGGCAGAATTAGTTGGAAGATCTGAGCATGCTGATGTATTTTCAGAGTAAAATGAAGTCTGAGATGGCCAGTGTACTCAAACCTCAGAGAATCATCTGCAGACAGCAGGAAAGCCATGCTCTTCCATTCTAGTAATATATTAACCAGCAAAAAAGAGCACTGGACTTCATCTTTTTATGAAGCAGTTTTACTTTCCAGCTTCTGCTGCTGGAGGCTGAGCTGAAGGATGGTTCTCTGGTCATCTGTAACAGCCTGGGAGATGGGGCTGCAGCAGATGAACCAGCAGCAGCCTCCCCAGATGAAAATAGCTGTGTGTCTTTTACATTTTTAATGGGGATTTACACTCTGTCCTTGCAGTGTAACACGTTGAACAATGCTCTGGGGTGAGTAAGGCAGCCTAACAGTGTGGTGACAAACCCTGGCACAACCAGTCCTTGTCTGAACTGCCCTCTGCCTTCCCAGGATCAAGACAGACACGCTCCCATGTGGAGGACGTGGGATGGCTTTCCATTTACTCCTTAGTAGAGGTATAAATCCAAAGGAGAAAGTTAATTAGACTCCCTGCTTGCAAGGCAGTGGAGTACTCTGATTGCTGATTATTTTAATATAGGTAAACAGCTATTGACAGCACAAGTCATTTTCTTCCACCCACTGTTAATAGAAACCATAACAAATATTCCCTTCAAATAAACTTTCTGTGATGTTGCTGCGTTCTCACAGACCTCTGTTCTTCTGCAACCCTGAAATACATGGTAGAAATAGAAGCTGCTGCTTCTTTACCCCTGAAATACCCAGAATGCTTCAGGTAGAAAAAATCTAAGTAAGAATAACATCATGAGAAGTTGCTGTTCCTCAGCTCAGCTCAGAGAGGCCGGTTCCACTGGGGCTGTGGACAGTTATTTTTATGCATTCATTGCTCATTGACCAGGATAATCAAATAGAATATTCCATTTGCTTCCTGCTGTTTAAGTGCCTAATTCGAAGCTAATTGAAGTCAATGGGCAGATATTCATAGGCTTTAATGGAGCAGCCATAATCTGACGTCTACCCTTTTTTGTGTAAGTTATTTTATTTATCCTAATTATTTCCCTCTTCCCATGCATGTGTGTGTATTGCTCTTACAGCCACAACCATCATCTCTAAGTAGAGGTGTTTTAAAGGAGTCATTAAAAGGTGTTTCAAGAGATTTACACCGACGTGTGACTAAGATAATAGCATTTTTATAGCTTTTAACACACTATTACTTTGATATCCAGTGTAACAGTTATCACTAGAAAAACATATTTAAATCACAAGGTTTTTCTGTTACCTCAGCTACATGGGCAGAACTTAAGCTATTAATGTGATTATACACACAACCTATACGTATTTAAGCCCTGCTGGCATAAATTTTCAGCTATTGTGAATAGAATATACCCTGAACAAGAGGCAAAGTACAGGAACTCCTGTAAAAAATCCTTGAGAATATCTCAGTAGTGCTTTCCAGGGGGAAAAAACCAACTAAAACCCAAACAAACAAAACAACCCCCCCACACACACACAAGAAAACCCCAAGCCACATGTCATAAACTATGTAATTGTTTGTATACATATTAAAGTGGTGTCATTTAGAAACTGTTCTTCCTCCCACTTATATCCACAGGTATTAACTTATTTCCATTTCTTTCCAGCCTGCTAATTTCTCAGCTTTTAATGAACCTTCCCAAACTGAGATAGGGATTGAAATCAATATATTCTGTCAAGCTTGATGCCTCTGAAGTAGGAAGAATTGTGGAAGCATGATGTGAAACAGGATAACCAAGGATATGCACTAATAATTCATATTCCCTTCTGCTTTCTCCACTACCAAAGCTTTTGAGCATTTTTAAGGTCCTTATAGAGCTGCAAATTCTATTGTCACTTCTTGTAAAGGTCTGAATCTTGTGTGAAAAATCACAATCTGCCTTCCTCAGAGGCTTCTTTTCCTTTGCTTGGATTTTAGAGGAACTAGAAACAGTTATTCTTACCAGATTTGTGCTGGTTTTGTTGCCAGGAAGCAATCACAGGCAAGTGCTGAACCCACAGCAGGTCAGGCTCAGTGCCCCTGCTCTCTCCTGCAACGAAGTACAACACAAAAGTAACATGAGGACTTTCTTTGTCCAACAGCAGATATCCCAAGAGAAACCCCGTGGCTGCAGGTGTGAGCAGCAACTCAACATCTCCTTGTGATGACTTGGGACAAAACCCCATGTGGGTTAATTCCAATTTTTCATTGACTTCTGCCAGGGTAAGGACAGATCAGTCCCCAGCCTCTGGAAAAATCTTTTGTTGTCTTGCCATATAATTTAGAACCCAAGCATATAATTACAATTCCATATACACAGTATTTGGATACTTAACAGTGCATTAAACAAGTTACATTTAATGTTTTGATATAATTTAATCTTGCCATGTGTCAATATTTAGCTCCTAATTAATAGCGTATTTACTTCTCTTCCATACATTGGAGTGCCAATTAAGAGGCAATTAAACAACCTTCCCCAGTTCAATACTCACCGTGCAAATTAAATACACTGAACTGCACTGGTCTGTGCTGTAACTCCATCAATTTACTGCAAGGCTCTTTGATCCACTGCATGCTGCTCATACAATCCCAAGGGATTTTATGGATTAGATTGTTAGAGCACTAGAGGCACTTCAGCCAGACCCTCCCATTTGCTGTATATGGATTATTTCCAGTCCATCTACATTTCTGGTTTATTTTGGCAATAAATTTAAAATTAAAGCCAACCCATCAAGCACTAGAAAAACTGAAATTGTGCCTGACACACTATTTTTTGGTACAGAATTGATCAATAAAGAGGTTTATCCAATCATTTTTCACCAGGAAGAATTCTGACAGATGTACATCCAATTAAACAGTCCTCCATCTCATTTCACCTTCCTCCACTCAGCCCTTTTTCTGTGCAGAATAACTCTGTTATCCAAGCTCTAAATTGGTGAAGGGTTGGAGGAGTTGCTAAATCTATGAACCACCTCAAGGAACAGAATTCAGGGTATTTTGAGGAAAAGTCACTTTCTGGTACTATTTTCTACCTGGTAAAGATTTCTATCAGGTGCAGTGCTGATGGTTTAGATAGGATATAAAGAGAGTTTCTAAATACACAGCTTATATGTACCTTATATATGACAAAAATTAATGGTAGAGGGAAGTAATTAACCTCTATTTATTAACGATACAAAACATGCCACTCCATTATAAAGAATCTATAGGTCTTATGGATTTTAATCTACTGAGAGGCACTAGAAAGCTCACCAAATACACAGAAAAAAAGCACTTTTTCTCTAGGAGGTCCCGTTCTCCCTTTTTCCAGAGGCAAGGCTGGGGTTAAATGCTGTGCAGAGGCAGCTTTCTGCACAAACAATGTAATGCCCAACCCTTTCCACCAAGGCTTAAATGGCTGCTTGCCTCATTCCCAGGAGAGCATCAGGCTAATGTCACTTGTAGGATGGGAGCATTTTCCTCTCTGATTATTCACAGACATGACTTGGGATCAAAAACTAAGTCTAATTTAAAAAAAAAAAATAAAACCCCCCTAAAACCTACAGTTACTTTCACTGGTTGAACTCAAAGGCCTTCAAATACATACCTGTGAAACACCTTTTGAGTAATTTTGGAACATCCTGATGACACGTGTGGGATTCCCAAGTTATTTTCATCTCCAACTCTGCTCCATGGAGCCCACACAGCAGCATTAGTCCATTTTCTCTCGGTTATTTCTTCTAAAATGACAACAATAAACACAAACATATGAAATATTTTCAGTAAGTAATTTAAACTAACCCATTTCAATATTTACCCCTCTAATTTGTGTTTCTATACTTGCATATGACTGTATGTTAAAGGCAACTTGGGGAGAGGGAGCCCAGCCTTGTGCCTAGTTATAAATAAAGATTTAGTGAAAAATGCAGGATGTTTTTGTAAGTCTGAGTGATGAGAGCACTTCCAGGCCTTTGAGCTCAGTACTGGCATGCTCCTAGCTGGAAGTTTGGGATTTTTCTGGCACACCTCTCACTAACTACTCTTTAAATAGGTTTCTTAGCACAGCCACTAAGGACCACTTACTCCCAGTATTTCATTGCTCATCTGGAAAAGTCCCCCTGGCTGTAATGGGCTGACTTGTGGAACAGATGTGAGAGAAAGGGATGAGACCATCAGCATTTCCCCCCAGCCCCACTCAAAAGCATAAGCTAAACACTGAGAATGTACATGGAGAATGTAAAACAACCTTGCTCTTCCTACTCTGGAATTCTGTAAGGTGCTTAAAGTTCCCAGACATTAAGGAATAGCTTTTCTCTGCTTCCTAGAATCAATTAAAGTGGTTCAAACCCAGTCTGGGACTGTCCATTCCTAGAACCTCCCAGCACTCCACCCAAACCTCTTCCTCACTCCTGTGCTGTCACAGCTCAGAGCTGCCCCCCTGCAGCCAGCTGTGCTCCAGCAGCACAGAGATGGGAACTGCTCCTACTCATCCTCTGAAGTTCTGCAAACCAAAGAGCCTCTTGTTCCTGCAGCTGATTTCCCTCAGGAGTCAAGATGTGATATATCAGCTGCTTCTGCCCATTACCTGTGTATTACTTATCTCTTAATGACCTTTCAGAAGTGTAGAATGTAGAAAGTTTCTTTATCCAATTATTACTTGCAATATTTGAGTAGTTTCTGTGTGAAGGGTATTAAGATCCTTTGAGCATCTGGCCTTTTGTTTTAAGTGAATTTAATCAACACTACTTCTACCAAAATAGATTTTTTGATTAGAGACAAGATTACTGAAAGCAATTATTTTTTTTTTCTTCACAAATTATTTACTCTGTAACCCGAAAAGATATTTTATGATCATCAAAGATCACAGACAGGGTGTTGGAAGGAGAGAGACAGTTCACAGCTACACCTTAAAGTGGATGTTATGGTGTCTGTGATGGCAGGAATTTGATCAAGTATAAAAATTAGACATAAATGTGAAACTCCTGAATTAAAAAAAATGAAGTGGGTGAGAGCAATGCACACAACACCAATGAAGCTGGAAACTCCAGATGAAACTCCATCTTTTTTTCTTTCTTCACTGGGCTGATATAAGACACGACCCTAAATCAGTAACACCTCATCAGATTACTGCTCTCCTCCCAACCCAACACTCCTTATCTGTGATGTACAGGAATTGAAGAGGAAGGAGATCACAGACAGAGATATGTGAAATTAAACAGTGAACTGGGGGAAGTCTGGTTTTGAGAGATGCAGACCAAAGTCTGCATTTCCACAAAGCTTCACACAAGAACTTGGTGACCAAGTTGAAAACTTTTTAGGCACCTCCTCACTGCCAACATGTCAGTGGGAGAGGGTGTAGTATTCCCCTTTCCTGTGACATGAGAAGTGTTGCAAATCTTCCCCAGACCAGTGGTCAGTCAGGTCAGAGGAGAAAGCAGAGCTAAAAATAAATCCCCCCAACGCCACGAACGTTTGGGCACCTTGGCAGAAGGATTAAAATGCTTTAGTGCCTCAGAACTCGCTTTCCACCGGCTGTTTCCTCAGTTATATAATTCATGAGTGAGCTCTCTGGAAAACTCTTCATTTGACAAAATGTGAGCAGTCTGTCTGCTGAGCAAAGCTTCTGAACTGCAGATATGGCAACTAACCCCAGCGCGCCCTCCGCGGGGAGGAGGGAGCACGGGCTCTGCTCTGCCCCCACGCAACTCCCAGCAGTTCTGCCCTGGACTTCAACGGGGAGAAGAGGACATTTCCTGGCTTTCAAGAGGGAAGAGTATCAAAGTGGGCACCACACAATGCACAGATGTACTACAAAGTAATTACACATTGTAAAGAGGGAGATATAGACCACTGTGTTCTTCTGCTGTCATTCCCCATTCCCTTTCATTTCGCAGCATCTCCCACTCTCTGCTCCTGCATAATGAGTTGATGAAGCTCAAGTTGCCTCCACCACTTTGTGATCTGCCATTCCTCCTAAGATGTATTATGTATACAAATTATTATACTTAAGAAAACTTTTGTTCTCATCAAAAGAAAGGACTTTTGAAGTGAAAGAGTTAGTGATGCTATTTGATGTAGGAGAAAACACGACCCTGCTCTGGTGTAACCACTGCCAGCTCTTTCATGCCTAAGGCCTTTTAATGCACTGGGGTTTGGAAAAATTTGGCTTTCATATTGTGAGGTTGTTAAACTTCCATTTTGAAGGCTCTTCATCAAGTCAACTTGTTTTTTTCATGCAAAATAATCGATGAATCTCCTCTTTCTTAAGATATCATCTACTAGAAACTCTACAGACTGAACGGGGCAGGAAGCAGCCAGGTAAGAGGAGAAGAATTTCTATGGGCGTTTCATGGACAAGCCACTTACCACCTTGCACCTGAGCAGGCACATTCTTGAGATGGGGATCTCTCCTTTTTTCTCAGTAGCACAAATCCCCCAAAGAGCTAATGCACCCCTTAGAGACTAGAATTTTACTGCACATCATGGGATTCACATTCACACCCATCTCTTCCTCTGGTTGGAAACACCACTACACACACGACTGGCTGCTACAAGATCTCCTTGGATACATGAGCAAGAATAAAGTAGGAAGTGCAGGTGTTACCCTGTCCCAAACTCCACTCATGGGGCCACAGCACTGCTGCCAGAAGCAACAGCAACTTTGCTGAAGTCATTTCTAAGACTTGAATATTTTTTTTTAAAAAGCATTACCTATATAGAGTAAATGTAGAGTTAACCCCAGACATTATTGAAAATACACATGCAGAATGTGAGAATGAAACAAACTAAAAAATGTTCATTAAGCTAAAAGAAGAAACTGAAGAAAAACACACCTTAATTTACAAACTCTTGTAGAAAAGATCTGAAACGTAACAGGGTTTAGTACAAGAGACAGAGCAGGAAAAAGACTTCACCAACTACTTGTTCTCATGTGTGTTTAGAAGTTGTAGAAACCTGAACTTTAAAGAGACACTAAAAGTATTTAAACTACATAATCCACCCTCACATGTGGAGGGAGCTGCAGGTGGTTGACATCTCCCCAGTGAGCTTCCTCAAATGCAGAACAATTCAGTCAACATCAACCTCCAGCTTCTGTCCTGGGGACAGTGATGGCAACACCTGGGAAGAACAAGGAAATCACAACTTGAGGAGGCCACAACTTGCTTGAGGCGTGTCTTCAAATCCCCCAGATATACCTCAGGTCTTCAATTTGACTTTTAAGGAGCTATCTGAACAATCTTCTCTCTACAGCCATCAGTTATTAAAAGGTCAAGAAAATGCAGCAGTCCTAGAGGGAGAGCTCAATTAGGACTGTGTGCTGGGGAGGTGATTAAGTTTTAAAAGCTGTTCATGCTACAATAATATCTGTGAGCTAATGTATGCTATGGCACCCACCAACTGCTTTAATTCTGCACTGGGTCTATGAACTTTTCAAAAGGTTCTTGAAGAAATAAAAAAAAAAAAAGGAGTTAAACCTTTTGAATTGAAATAAATTAAAAATCTAATGAAGAGATTAAAGTGTAAGAAACCCAGTTTCTTTTACCAAGCTCTCATCAGTATTTCCTATGTAGATGTTATGCTAATGCCAGGATATTGTTCTTTGGAATGGGCCAGCTTTAATTTCTTCTCACATGCCCTCAGGATTTCCTACCATCAGCTAAGGTCTCAGTTTATCAAGATGGCTAAGCATGTGCCTAATTTGATTGATCCAGCAATTTAAGAGATGTTCCAATTTCTGAAGGAGCTAAGAATCTGTGCTATTAGCCAAAAAAACCCCACCCCCAAAAACAACAAACCCACCACAACCAACAGAATAAAAAGCCCCATCTAAAACCCAAACACAGCCTGTGTCTTTACTTCCCTTCTTGGATACAGTTATATTCATGAGCTTTACTTCAGCCTTGTTGAGGAAAGAATTCCCAGTAGCAGCAACAGGCTTTGTACCTTAGACCTTAATTCTCCTCTTTAATTATAAACACTGTGTGGGGAAAAGACTAGAAGTGTATAAAAACAGGACAGCCATGAATTTTGATACTCTTACCAATACAAGCCTAATTTTTCCTCCAGTTGCTGCATCACTCCCTAATATTTTCTTGTTTCTCTCAAATCTTTTTGTACTTTCCCAGCTGAGGATACACATGCAGGAAATCAATGCAAAAGTGGAGTTTCTGCTGATACTTAATGGGGTAAACAATCTATTCCAAACTCTCCTTAACAGACAGCTCCTCTGAGAGGTACTTGGCAGATGCTTCTCAACCCAGATAAAATATATCCCATTATCTACTTTTCATGTGGTAGTCACTTGGCTCCTCAAAGATTCATATCACTTCTCATTTGGAAATCTCTTATTCTGCAGGGAAATGGCTTTTCTCACAGAAGCAGGTACAGAAGAGGAGCTCAAACAAAAGGCTGAGAGGACTGACTCAAAGGGAATGAATACCTTCAAGACCCGAGTGAAGAGAGCGTGTCAGCTCCTCTCAATCAAAACCCCAGCATCTCATGCAAAGATTTATTAAAGGTTCCCCATTAGGTTTGCTGATTACTTCTTTCTCTGATAGGACAAAAAGGTTGCATCATGTCAGGGAGATTGGACACCTGAGTCAACAGGGTGAATGAGAAATGTTTTGGGTGAGATGGCTGAATTGAAAAACCTTTAGAAGAGGAAGAGAAAACATGTGCAAGTTGAGCCCAAGTTGCAGCTGGGATCAAGCAGAATCTTGTTTGAAAGAGCAGGTGAAGCTTGTTTCTAGTGGCACATCTACAAGCAAGAAGATGGCCAAAGAAATCCTTCTGTCTGCCAGTATTTTCTACTCATCTTTAAGAAGCCCTAACATAGTGGTAACAGAAGTCACACCTGAAGTACTAGTAACTAAAATGGCACCTAATTCACATCATCTCCTTCTAAATTTCTAAATCCAGTCTGGCTCCAGGATTCTGGGAGCAATTCCCTAGTGGTATTGCCTTCAGGAGAACCTTATGTCCAAGGTCACACACATGTTTACTTGACCTTTTGAGAATGAGGACTTTTTCCAGTGTTTAAAATTAGGCATCTGCATCAAGTTACCTCCTGGTGGTAACTCCTGCCAATGTGCCAATGCAGCCCTAGTTGATGCAGAATGGATTCTAGATGCTTTAGATACTTGATACTGCAAGCTCATCCCTGGGGAGCTCAGACAAGCATAAAGTCATGTTAACAGCTTTCTATCGTCTCGCAGAGATGAAAACTTGAAGCCCATTCCCAGGCAGAGAGGACCTGAAGCACTCTGAAAGCACTTGAAAACCCAAGATTAGGGATGACAGGTTATTCCAGCTCTCTGGGGACAGCCTGTCTTTTGCTTTTCATACTCATAAGAGGGGAAGGATTGTAAATGGAAGAGCAAGAAGGAGCTCGAGAAGGAGCTTTCCCTCCTTGGGCTGTGCAAATCTGCATTAACTCCCATTTACTAACCTCTTCTAAAGGCAGTAATGGGCATTTTTCTATTTAACTATAGCATTATAATTAGGGCATTGCTCATTATAACTCACACCTAATACACCCTCAGTCTCGGGATGCTCCATATGGCAGGAGTTTAATTCAAGCTACAACTCCTGGTACATCATCAATTCCCAAAGTATTAAACTGCACCCACCACAATTTATTCAGTTGTTTAACCTCCGTGTCAACACAGGTGCAGGTCTCTTGTAGAAATTCATCAAGCTGTGCAAATTATGAACATTTTCATATTTGAATATTAAATCACACGTCCCAGAAAAGTTATTTAGTGTGTGCAAAACTTCAGGAACAATTAAGGTAGGGGAGTGGACGCAGCTTTGGATGGAGGCTGTCAGAACTGCCTGGATAGCCCTCTTGCTGTAATAAATGTGATATTCATACCCTAATTTCCATAAAAATAGATTTTACAGAGTAACTGTGCTGGGATTTATTAGGTTTCCCTGCAAAGCATTATAATTATCTCATACATCAACCGTAACTAGTGCTTATTATAAATGCCAGTTGCAATCATTTCCTGATTTTGTTGATGTTCTAAGAACACTGGAGTTGTATTTCAGTTTACCCGGAAAAAAAAAACAGCCTATATAATTACATACTGTGTGTGTACTTCATTGTATTTAAATTGAGGATAAAATTCAAACTTTTCATCATTTTGAGTTTCACTGTCACAAAAAGTATTATATATATTAAATGTATGAACACCAAAGAAAGCTCAGGGTTTTTTTTTTTACCACTTACTGTTGCTTTAGAACTGCTGGTTTAGTACAATGTTGAGTCTGATAAAAAAACCAAACCAAAACAAAAACAAACCAGAAATATCTGAATTTTCCCACTAATATTTAAACTGAGAGAGAGATGTGTACACTAATTATTCTACCAAGAGTTTGGACTAACTGTCCTCCCTGGGTCCCTTCCAATGTGAATTATCCCACGACCTGTTTATGTTCAGCCCTTGCAGGATTACACAAGAATTCAGCTCTAGGAGCCTAGTGCAGTCAATGTCCTTGAGGTTAAACCCCCCAAGGTATCAGCTGAACAGCCCAGTAGCTACAAACAACTGAATATTTCCAACTCAGCAACAGGAAGAAACATCTCACCCCTGTACCAAAATCTAAGTATTGCTTCCTAGAGCAGATCTATAAAATATCCTGACATTTCAAAACATTTATTCCATTTGGAAGAGAACTACAAGTCCAACGCGTTTGGAACAGGGGGGTTGGAAATTCTTTATGTTCTCAGATGTCACATGAAATCTAGGGAGACTCTTTTACCTTGTCTCACACCAATGTTCCACAATTGGAACATTGTCTTCCCTTTACTGGCTGTACCTTCCACTCAGGACACGGGTTGTGCTGGCACATTTTGGTGTCAAGAGAGACACAAAGCTCCTTCTGAAGTATTTGAGTCACTGGTTTTTTCCCTTTAGAAACTGGGCTGGTTTTCTTCACTTTTTTTGAGCATTCCTCAAATAGCCTCTATTAAGTGGAGTCCTTTTTTTTTTTGGCTTATACACTAATATTTTAGCTTTCTGGGTGATGGGTTGGAGTCTAGATTAATTTTGGTAGCCTCTTCCATGAAATGTAAGCTTTTTAATAGTGCTCTCTCTTGGCCCATGATCACTTTCCTGTCAAATAGTTTCTCATCCCTGGAGTTACTGGTGAACATCACTTCAAGACTGACATTTTCAGCTCATCATTAATCTGTTCCACTAAGATAATGTTGTTTACAGAGAAGCTACTAGCTCCCAAAATGAGCTGAGTGAAGCTTAGCCCCATATAGTTAGAACTAATTTTTTTAATTATACATTTTCTTTTTGACAGGACAGAGACATTTGCAAATATTCTCTCACTGGGATGCAAAAGTGCTTGAAAGAACTAGGAAAAAACCCAACTCATTTGAGTATCTGGACCAAAACATAAAGATGTAAAAGAGCATCTTGTGTAGCTCACTCTTAAGAACATTGAATATTTGGCCTCTGAGATCTCTGCAGAGAAATTCCACACTATGAGAATTGAAGATAGTTATTGAGCAGGGAGACAGGGACATGTGATAGTGACTGAGCACTGGAAGAGGTGGCCCCAAGAAAGCCTCTGGCTCCCTGATCTAGCCCTACTTGAAGCAGCAGGTTGAACTACAAGACCTCCAGAAGTCCCTCCCAGCTTTTTATTTTTCCTTTGTCCCCCCCCTTCATTATATGTTGTTCTATTTGAATTGCCACTGACCTCTAGCTTCACAGATAATTCAAAGAAATTGCAAATTGAGTCAAATAAATGATTATTGCTATTGGTCTGACTGGATGTGGGGGACACCAGGTCTGTGGGTGACCCAGAGTTCACCAGTTAGGTTCCTACCCAACATACTCACAACTTGGATACTCTTGTATCACAAGATAAATGTCTTTTTCGAGGAACTGTTCAGGAGGAAACAGTGACAGCAATCTCAGCTAGAGAGAAACAGCCAAACGCTGAGATTCACAACATTAGCACTTGTGGAAGTACAAAGCAGAAGCAAAGAAAGGTGGAAGGAACAGGCCACAACCTGGACTGTGCTCCAACAAAGCAATTTATAAATAACACATTTCTATGAGGAAAGAATGGAGAGTTTTAGACAGTCTCAGAGGCAATTAGCCAGACACTTTTTGGCACTAGATTGATTGCTTTGCGAAAAACATTAAAGCCCCCAGAGCTGCAACAAAGTTAAAAGCTTCAGTCTAGACATGAGGTCATCATTCTTCATTATCACCTGATGTGAAGAAATAAACCAGTGATGCACTTGTGATTGAAACCAAAGCACTTATTGATATGGTTCTCCCCCCTCGGCCTCCCTTTTGCCTCTACCTGCTATGTAACAAATTCTGCTATTTCCCAGACAGCTATTCCGGGTGGTTTATACCAGGCTCCTGACTCCACTCTGAAGCCAAGCAAATTGAGCAAATAGAGAATGGGAGCTTAACACACCCTGTTCAGAGGAGCAGAGATGACAGATCGTTATAAATCGAGTGCTTCCAGAGAGTCATGGATTAGGAGAGAGCTGGATACAAACCTCATGTAGAGTTATTTATGTGCCCCAGAGCTGTGATCTCACACAAGGACCAGTTTCTGCAGTGAACCCTTCCATGGCTCCCACCAAACCCTTGGAGAAAGTCTCAGCAGTGATTCATCAGGCAACCTCCAGGTCAGTGCTGCACCTTGACCCTGATGGATACCAGCTGCTCCTGCCACAGGAGAAGCTCCTGTTGGCTCTCAGAGGGATGGAAACTATCACCTCTCAGTCATTTTCAAGTAATCTATCTTACAAACCTTGCAGGACTGAAAAGATGAGTGTAAATACTGCTCTATTAATGATCACTTGGTGAATAACACAGAATTATATCCTCTTTGATTCACACTGACTTTAATTTCCATGCACCCCCCCATCACTTGATAATTTTTACCCCATTTTCTTCCAGCCTATTCCAGCACACTTCAGCAGGTGACTGTGGGAAGCTTTACTAGTGCCAATAATCAGGTGTGGTATTCATAGTTTAATTTGTTGCTATATGAAGACCATGAGGTAGCAATTTATTGTGTGCAAAGTAACAGATAAAACTAACACTGGAGGCAACCTAGGGCACTGTTCAACTAGGCAGGTGCCCTGGTGACAGAGGACACAGGAAAGGTGGAGTTACTGGGTGAAAAGTGGAGTTACTGGGTGAAAAGTGGAGTTACTGGATGCCGCCTTTGCCTATACTGCTGGAGGCTGCCCTGAGGAGCCCCAGACCCTTGAGGCCCATGGGTCCTGAGGGGATGCACCCACGGGTGCTGAGGGAGTTGGGTCTCTCTCTGTAATGCATAGGGATCCCCACAGTGGTATTTAGGGACTGAGGTTCAATAAACATTCAACAGAAATATCCCAAGAAAGCTTGGACCAAGAGGACAAACTCACTGACTTCTTGTACTTTCCTTGAGCCCTGTATTTTATAATCCAAACTAATTAACAGGATTAAATCTAGCTTTGGGTTAGGTTTTGCTAAAGGATATTAGTTTCCAGCTTTTTTGATTTGTATTAAAGTCTAATTAAACAACCAAACAAACCCCAAACTGTTTATAATGGAATCTGGCTTTGAAAATAACACATGACAACCTACAAGAAAACCCCTTGAACTACATCCACTATGTAAATTAGAAATTCAATTTATAGCCTGGACTTGCTGGCTGCTCTTCCAAGAGAGAGACACATTCCTGCAAGGACTGAGGGAAGTTTTCTGCCCATTTCTCTGAGTATGGCTCTGGAAAACTGGAATATTTCAAAATGTCAAGACTTTGTCAGGTGGCCTGATACGACATTGTACAATCTGCTCCATGACATTGGCAATAAACCAGCAGTACTATGAAATATTTGGAGAAGAATGTTATTTCCAGTTGTTTTGTCTCAGATTATCTCAGTGCTAATAAACATGCAATTTCACTGAGGTTATCTTATACAGTCCCCAAAGTTGTGTGTCTGCCAAGGAGAGTCAAAGATAAGGTGATAAAACATCCTGGTAGATCTGCCACTAACATAATGTTCAGATTTTGTATTTTTTAAGCATTCCAGCTTCTAATTCAAATCCTGTTGTTGGACAAAGCCTCACAACAGAGTGCTTGGTCTCTGCAATAAGGTACATAGATGCAATTTCAGCTATTTTTCCCTGCTCTGAGAAATACATAGTGGTGGATTTATACATGATTAGACTATTTCAAAAAAATGCAGTTTTTTTTCTTATAGAGAACTCATTAGTTCTCAAGTGTGTTGTCAGTTGTTTCCTTGATGGATCCTCCCCAGAAATCCCACAAAACAAGAAACCAACAACAATAAAAAAAACCCACCCTCCACAACTACAAAAACCTCAAACCCAGACATGATAAATGTTACTCTAGGTGGTTATTGAACATGAAGATGTTACAAATATTCCTTGGAATACTCAGGAATGGAGAAGCAGGACTGTGGATGGTTATTTTCCCCACATCTGCCCAAGAAAGCCTGGCACAATTCATCTGAGGGCAGATACACAGGGAGTTGGAGGGAGAAAGGAAGTAGCTTTTATTAGAAGGCAAAAAAAGCACTAAGGACTAAAGGAGAGAAAAATCTATAATTGTACTTTCTGTGAAAAATTCGAGTGACTCTTCCACTTTTAAATGTACTCACTACACCTATCAAAAGAAAATTAAGAATAAAAGTTACCTGACTGTCTTGGGACTAGCAGTATTTAATTTTGCAGTGAGGCTGGACTGAGCCTAATTCGGATAAATCACAGCACAGCAGAGAAGCTGCTGCCAGGGATTGCCAAGGCAAGACTCTCTCAAACTTTTAAAAGCAGTATTTCACTCCTCACACAAACAACGGGAGAACCTGACCCAAACTCCACTGGTTCTTGGGGTTGATAAACATCACTAATGCATTGTGCCTCTTATTTTGGTGAAAGCAAGATGTTATGTGCTCTAGATAGAAGGCTGATGGGTCTGCACTTCATATTTCACTTTATCACCTATTTTGTGCAAGTGGCAATAGCTGCACTCAAAGGGCATGAGATTTGTTTCTTGATAATGCGCACCAGGAACAACTTCACCTGTTTCCTGCATTTTCTATTCAACAGCCATCAAAATATACTGTGTCCTGCCAGTTTCCATAATAGCATCTTTTCCTCCTTTTTTTGGCCACCTTTCTTTCAAATGGCTAGCAATATATTTAGCTCATCTCTCAGTATAAATAACACTTCTACCTTCACGTCAGCCTGCTTGTCAAACCACAGAAGAAAAATAGCTACATGGGATTTAGGCTGATTATATATAGTAAGAGTCCAAGTTACAGGGATGTGAGAACCATCCTTAATGTGGAATCTTGTGCTCTGTTTAAGCTGCTTCCAGCAAGAATTCTGAAGAGTCCATCTAAAGCCTGGCCCCATGGGTGCTCTGCCCAGGTAGGTTTGGTCTCTAAATGTTAACACAAATTGGACAAGATGTGTTCAATGCCTCACACATTTTAGTGCCTGCCTGGGACCTGCCTATGATTTATTACAGGGAAGGGCTTGTAAAAAGGGTAAGAATCTCTTTTATGGGCATCTGGATATTTGTACTTGCTAATGGGCACCTCAGATCTGAGAAAAACAGGCAAGGAACATCAGCTGTTCAAGTTGTTTAGAGAGGAGCTGGGGAATGGTGACCCCATGGTCAATGTAGAGTTTTTTAATACATCTTTCCCTTTTCAAAGACACCTTTGACTTCCAGATCATCAATTCAGTGCAGCGTTACTCACAGATTTCTTCATGAGCTGCACGGAGAGAGAAGGGAACCTCAAAAACCAGGAGCAGTTTTTCCATGTCACTGCTGCTGGAGCAGTCGAGCATCTTGCCTGGCTCCCAGCCCTGGGCAGGACTGCAAAGGAATATGAAAAAATGAGGGTTATCAGTACCTCTCCTCTGCTGACAGAAGACATGCACCAACACTGCTCTGGGCTACCTGCCTTAAATCCAGACCCTGCTTATCACCAAGATTAGCTGATTTTGCTCAGTGCAATCATGCAAACATTCTCCCCACCCCCAACCCTTCCCTTCATGATGCAATCTCATTTTTGAAGAGCTTTCCTACAGGTGACACCTGCTGTGACAGAACCTGAGAAGAAAATACATCTTCTGAGCTCTGCCTAGGCTGCTGCAGCAAAATGTGAGCAGTGGTTAAAAGTATCTCCTGAAAGTGTCTGCAGAAAGGTGGAGATGCAGGAGCACAGGAAAGTTCTTCCAAGGTCACAGGAGGAGCTGGAAAAGCTCTTTATCATCTCCCACAGATGTGGGGTTTAGCCTGATGAGAACAGCACCTCCTTACATTCTAATGGGATGGCTCCTGCAGCAGTCATGTCCTGGTAGAGGTGGTGGGACAGATCAGAGAGCTGCCTCCAAGGGGTGTTCAGAGGGAGAGCCGTGACGGGCTGGGACAGGGGCAGGAAAGGCTTTCTAAATTACAATGCCATTTGCTGTAAAACATTTCCAAGACACTGTTGTCGAGGCAGATTCCAACAGCTCCAGGAGGCCTCTGCAATCTCACTGGGATCACACTCAGACAGGGTAAGGCACTGGAGATAAGATGGGTCACTTGGGGCTTTCTTCCTTTATTTTCTCCTCTTAATCATGCCATAAGTGCCATGAGTTCAAATGGTGAATAACTTGGTTATTCTACTCAAATTCATGTTGATCAGCTCTAAAAGCAGCACAGAATCTACAGAACTAACACAGGAGGAAAAAGATATTAACTCTTCTGTCAAATTGGGAAAACTCAGATTTGCCAAGGAGGGAAAAAAATAAACTAGAAAAATTGCATTTAATTTGTAAGTAAAAAAAAAAATCCCCAAGTAAAAAAAAATGTATTGACATTTGAGGAAAAGATAAAACTTTTAAAGGAGGAATATACTTTTTTGTGAAATTAAAAGTACATGATTGCCAGTAAAAATGTATTGCCACGAATCAGGTGGTGATGAAGTCATTCTATTTAATGTTCCTATATTCTTACTTCTTTGCTCCCAATAGATGGTTGGGAAAAAAAATCAAGTTTCAATGGACAACTAGTACCTTTTAAAGATGGAGCATTTAATGAAATACCCTCGTGGCTTTGTGGGTACTGCCTGGACCCTGGAACAGGTCCCTGACTACTCACAAACACAAGCACATTTTCAAAATTTAACAATAAAGCATCAACTTTCTTCTCACTTTTCCTTCATTTCACTTAATTTTATTATCATCTATTTCAGTCAGAATATTTTTTCTGCAAAAAAGCTCAAAAGAACCAGGTGAATCGTGGATAAAACATCCAGAGATTAGAAACTACTTTGTATGTCAAACAATCTATTCCTAACATGCAAAAGTGTGTTGAAATCTGACTTGAAGTAGTGGCCAGTTAGAAACATCTAGATATTAATGCAAAGCTTAATTTTATTTAACAGTATTATTACCTAAAGGAACTATTATTTCTATTTATGATTTAACTGTTGCATGCTGCTTGTGTGCAATTTTGCTAGCACCAAGTTGAAGGTGGGATTGTAACTGGTTGAATCTTAAATGTCAATTAACTTTATGGAGCAAATATCTTCTGAGTAAGAAAAAATATTAATCAGAAACGTCTTCCCTTTATTTCTATTTAAAAATGGGTGTCTAAGAGGAAACGTTTGAGGAATTAGGAAGTCCTTAAGGGAAGGATGAAGATGAAGCCAGTGGGGTGTATCCATCAAGACCAGCCCCTTGATCCTGACTCGGGATCTTTAAAAGTCGGTATAAAAGGGAAGCAGCAAGAAGCTGATTTCATGTCTATCTAGACCAATGGAAATCCTGGTTTAATAATTTATTATCTCACTGCTCTTTGGAATGAAGAATGATGAACTAAGTGCTCTGGTAAGAAGTGTTGTCTCACTTCAGTCCCAGACCAGATCACCAAGAATTAAACCAACCTGCCCCCTCTCCCCCCTAAAAAACCCAACAGCATGAAAGAATAATGAGATAATATTACAATGTAGCTCCAGCACAGATCTGTAAAGATTTAGACAACCCCTATCAAAGCATTTTAGCTTGTAAGAAATACTTCAAAGGATGCATAATATGAGTGTATTTATTTCATGGTAATAAAAGTGTGATTTAAACAGAAAACAAATATAAGGGAGGGTTTTAGAAAGTATCTGCAAGGTAATTTAAAATATATTTTGCCTCGAGGACTAAGAACTAAGAAGGCTGAAAAAAAAGCAGGGAATTGTAGATTTCATCCTCTTCCTTTCCTCAAGACTGTACGAAATTAACACTATTCAAGAATATTGAATTTATAACACAACAGTATCATCTATCACACAACAGAATGTTACTGCATTGTCCAGTAGTTAGAAATGGGAAACCAGAATAATTATTGAGATATCTGAACCAAGTGGAGCCACTATCTGATCCTAACAGTGCAATGTCTTCAAAAATTAAAACTCCTACTTAAAAACTGAGCGTAGCTTGCCCAGAAGGTGATTGCAGTATGACTGCAAGATTTAGAAACTTTCATATTTTACTGACTTTTTTTTCCTCCCTCTTTGAGTTCTTTAGTATGAGGGTGGTTGATCACTGGAATAGTTGCCCAGGGAGGTGGTGGAGGCCCCATCCCTGGAGACGTTCAAGGTCAGGCTTGATGGGGCTCTGAGCAGCCTGCCCTAGGTAGAGATGTCCCTGCTGGTGTAGGGGAGTTGGACCAGATGACCTTTGGAGGTCCCTTCCCACCCAAACCATTCTATGATTCATTCTCCAGCAGCCTTATAACGGGAGGAGAAAATTTAAAAGGTAAAAATAGGTTTAGATGGCAATTTTTAAGTGTGTGATCCTACCTTCCCCTCTTACAGAGCTCAAAACTAAGCTATTGCTCCTTCACTGCCTACCTATAGATTATAGACAGATTCCTAGGAACCACTGTGAAAGAGCTTTCTTGTCCCAGAAGAGGAGAGAAGGGAGAAGAAAGAAGCCACCACGTTCAGCTACTCACTTGGCTTACTGAATGCTCTCAATGACAACAACATCAACAGCACACTTCCCAACACCCCATTAATTGTCAACCTCATTTTCAAATATGATACAAACAAACTCCAAGTAATAGAGTCCAAGAGGACCAGTAAAATTCATAAAAAATATAGAAATAAAGAAGATAAACATTTTCAATGTTTTACTAGAATCACTGGGAGGTTTCAACAGAAGCTCTAGTGGAAATTACCAGTCTTTGTAGAGCACAAATGTTGCTTTTTTCACTATCTCACTCAATAGTTTCCAACTACTTTGCACGTTTTTACTTATTGCCTGTGCTGTGTTTTCCTCTGAAATAAGCAGCATTGTCTTTCTCTGAATGATGTTTTTCCTATTTTACAGATGCAGAGAATAAGACTGGGGAAGAGTCTTCTCTCACAGGAATGTTGTCTTCTCCCTGGCATTTCCACTTAGTTTCAGAATGAGGATTTTTATTCTCTCATTTTCCACTTAAGAAAACTTCAGTTTTTTTTTTTTAGTTTTCACTCTAAATTTTCATTGTTTGAGGCATTTTAATGACTTTTGGAAGGGGCTCTTAGACCTAAAATCCTGCATCTGTCTCCATAAGGGGTGGGCACCCACCTCTCCTAACCCCTGGCACAGAGGGAGCTGCCACTACTGCAGTACAAAGGAAGGGGAAAATCCCACATTTTCTCTTCCTACAGAAAATGTCCAGGAGCCAAACAAGGCTGGGGCTGGGGGGGAAGGGCAGGCTGGGCCATGGGGATTGGGGTGAATCACTCACTTCTGTCAGTCTAAAATAAGCATCAATAAAGCATCAGTTCTCTGCTTTCCAGAGTCTGTAAAATGCTTTGATATCCTGATCTGCAATTCTCTACAATTCCCAGTAGCTGAGTAAATCTGCAAAGAATAAATTATTAGAACAGATACTTGCCTGGCTCTTTTTTTTTAATCATGGAAAATGCTGCCATTTGTAGGAACTTGCAACAAAGGTGATGCTCTTCAATCAAGGACCTGGATGGAAGCAAACAGATCATTAAATATCATTATTTCAATGCTCAGTGGAGCCCCTCAAAAATGGGCTCAACTTTTGTTAAACAGCAACAACCCATAAACACTCAAAGTCTCCATTTTGGGATAAAGTTAAACAGAAAGTATTTAATTTCCCTATAAATTTTCTGCTGGTGACATTAGGTCTAACTAAACAAGGAGAAGTATCCCCCCATTTGAGGCTGCAGAGGTTTATGTGTTTTCCTCTGCCTGGATTGTTTTCTTCTAAAAAAAGAAGGAAAATAAGAAAAATGCTCCTGCAGATTGATTAATAAAGTTGCTAAGCTCATCTGGCAACACTTTACTCTGTGTAAAAGACAGGTGCCCTTTGCAGAGAAATATTCCAGTCTTTTTTTCTCTTCTTTGTTCTCTTTTTCTCTCTGCAAGCTCTACCATCTAGGGAAAGAGCATTTTGTCTTAATGGCAGTGATTGCTGGGGGAAGAGAGCTAACCATGGTGGCTGGCAGGTGGAGAGAAGCAGAGAAAGAAGTTTTACTACTTTTAAAGGGTCTGAGAAAGGGTCCCTGCTCTGATGGCAGCTAATGAGAGAAGGGCTGGGAAAGAACCACCTTCTTCTGCAAGAGAAACGAGTTCTCCTGCTACTGTAGAGCTTGGTAAAAGCATCAGGCCTGGGCCACGTGGTGCTGCTGGGGTGATGAGGGCTGAGAGAGGGAGAAGCTGAAAATGCTGCTGCAAACTAATGGGCCAGAGGAGTTCAGCTTAGCCTCAGATGGTGCTTAAAAGGGATTCTCAGCTTTAGGGCTCTGAGCTGCTCCTTCTGCTGGTATAAAGGGCCCCTCCACCTTCAAGCAAGTCACTATTTCTCAAAGCAAAATTCAAACTTCACAGTGCAGGCAATGCCAAGGACCAGCTGGGCTGTCCCAAGCACGTGTTGAAGCCTTACAAACAGAACAGGAGAAACTGGCTGCTTGCAATAGTTAAACCCCATTTTTCACAGCCCAAAGCAGAGCTCTGAACACAAGTGTGCTGGTTTGAGATCCACCACCAACACATTTCATACAGAGCTTGTGTGAGCTCTGCACATGCCCCAGCAGTGCCACAGCCACCTCGGATTCTGCAGGGACTCAGCTTTGGGGGGAACTCATTCAACTGCTGGAGCTGGCATTTATTTAGGAGTTATTTTTAAGGGGTACATCGATGGCCTGTGACTTACCTGAACCTGCCAGGGTCTCAACTATCACTGACTCTGCTCAAGTGTCTTCTCAGGGAGGGACACATTTAGCAAGCAGCTCAAGAAGAAAACTGCTCCTGTTTCCTGCCTTCCTCAGTCCTGCACATCATGCTGTTTGGGCTGCAATAAAAGATTATCACTAATAAATACTACTAATAAAATACCATTCAAAATTAATGAATTAATCTCCTACTTCTCATGAGGGAGTCAATGTTTTACAAGGTAGGGTAGCAATTGTTGGTAACACACTAGGGAACATGGAATCCAACTTTTTTATTGCATTTAACAAAATATTTCAATACCAATCAGTAACAAAAGCTAAATAATAGCAGCTAGCAGCATTTTCCTTATCACAGGTTAATATCTGCTGTCATTGCTCAAGAGCAATGATACTCTTCAGCATGTGGCCTATGGAGAGAGACACACCATGGTAAAAGAGTGGAGAAATTAATGCTGTGCTCTCAAGGGCTGATCTCAAGCTAAAGCAGAAACATTACAGTTCCACTTAATGGGGATTCAAAGAACAGAGAGAAGCAATTAAGAAAAATACAGCTGCAAGTCAAGGAAACATAACAAAACTGAGGCAACCATACATACCAGGAACAAATATAAACCATCCTTTTCTTGTGCATTCAGCAACTTCTTACTCCTTTCCACTGCCTTGACAAGATCTACACCTTTGCTTTAGAGCTGAGAGCCTGAAATTGCCACCTAAACTGCTCCCAACCCAGCCTGGGAAAGCTGGAGGACATGACAGGGCAGATGATGCATTGACTGTATCTAGTGCACTGGTATTTATGGTCGGGGATGATTTCAGGGACTTTTTAAGAAGAGAGCTGTAGGAGTTGCTCATCTTGCTCCTCAACAATGTGAAGTGGCTGGCACTGGTCTCAGTCCAGAAGAATCAGCCTTTTTCCTTCCTTTAGAGAAGATCTTTTAAACAAAACACCTCACAAGTGACAGCTGTCCCAGCTCTGCAGCACCTCTACCAGCCCATGAATATTCAGAGGATGTTCTGGGGATAATTTTGGTCTCCTTTTACATAAGAGAACGTTGTACATGAAAAGTTCAGGTACTGAGATGTATTATTATCTGTATTTCACCAGCAGGTCCAACCCAAGCTCTATACAGTAAGCACTGGAGGACCTACCCAGGGGATGTGGCCAGGATTGTCCTTGATCACCTCCAGTCCAAACCAGCTCCACACAGGGTCGTAGGAGATCCTGAGCTCCAATTTCCATGGTCCAGCTCTTGTATACCAGTCATGGACTGAACTGCTCTCCTGAGCACAAAGGATGGTATTCCTCTAACACAAGCTGCTTGCTTGAATGTAATGTTTCAGCAATATTAGCCTCTTGACCTTACTCTACTGCCTTTCCTTTTCTCTGTAAGGTGTCAGAGGAAAGTGATGTACAATTGCTGTTCTGTCAGGTGAGCATACAATGTTACCCCAAAAGAATGATATTGAGCACTCCTCCTTTACCTGCTCCTGATGCTGGCTGGGTGTGGAGACAGCAATGAAGCCTCTTATGGGCTGGAACTTATTCAGAGAGGACTCAAAGTTAAATATCACAGCTCAGGTCCTTTCTGAAAGTCCATTTCTGTTCTATCTGGCTGCTCTAAAGACAAGGAGGCATCATTCTCTACATGCCCCAGCTCTCTGCCCTATCCCCCTTCTTCCCAAAGGCTCTGATCCACACTTGGGAATTCACCTCTCCTGCATTTGCCAGCAGAACCCACAGCATTCATTCAACATAGGAAAAACCTGCAGCTCAAGTACCCTTTGATCCATCTCTGCTGCACGTTTCTTATTTTCACAATTAAATCCTCGAATGAGGATGGAATATTTGACAGCAGATAATTTCATCTGATAGGAAGAACTTTTGTCCTACTACTCCTTTTTGCTCCTAGGAAAAAACAGTAGTCAATGATACCATAACATACTTTGCCTTTAATGTTCTAGGTCACTTTTCACCAGAGATATCCCATGGTGGGACTCAAAGTTCCTCAGGAGAAGAGGTGGCAAATATCCAGGTTAATTCCTTGTGACACAAGGCAGTGAATTTTGGGCAATGAAAAGGCCCTGTTGATACCATGTCCTCTTTACATAGAATCCTGCCTTAGGAAACTTGGTATTTTTGCAATACTTATTGAGATCTAGGTCTGGAGGGAGGGAAGGGAGGGAAGGGAGGGAGGGAAGGGACACCTAGGCATTTTTAAGAGGACTGATTTTCCTAAAAGGTGATGTTGGCATTTTACAGAGCAGTCCTAGTCTATTAAATGTATGTTGAAGTATAGTGAAAATCAACCCCACAACCTCAGACCTTCCTACCCCCCTCCAAAACTCCTCACAGAGATTAGGATGCTGCTATAAAAAATGTTTCCTTGGAGGGAACATACAATCTATATGGATCATGTGAAACAGAAACATTTTAAAGTGATGACCTATTTTTAATTAGAGGTAAATCCTACCTCACCATGCATTCCACAGTGCTAACACTCTGTGAGCTCACAAACCCAGCCAAATATCCCCTGCCCAGCCCTGGCAGCTTTCCAACCATTTCTCTTGAAGACCTTAAACTGGTGTGAAGGATGTGTGTAGTGTGCTACCAAACCACTGCAGCATCCACCCAGGAACCCCTGGAGCCTGGGAAGAGGAAGGAGGGGGATGAAGGGCTGCTCACAACACACCCACTGAAGGATTTCTCACTGTATTTCTCATTGCAGCATATCTACGTTATACCACAAATCATAAACTTCACAGAATGCATAAATGGCTATAAAATTCAGCACAAACAAGATTAATGTTATTAGCAACATGGAATTAGTAGCTCCATATAGAGATTCAGTATGATGCAAACAATGCAGTCAAGAGAATGAATAAGGAACAATAGAACAAGGAAGAATAGAGAAGGAATAGAACAGAAAGAATTAAACTCTGAGTATTTAGGACTTTTCATCCCTAGAAGAGCCTTCAAGGGTATTTGTGCTGCTGTTGGATTTGATGAAAACAAAATAAATGAACAGGTTTAGGATAAAAGAAGAGAAAAGAGAAGTAGGGGATAATATGAAACATCTTACTGAGAGCTACAGGTCACCAGCATCAGAGTGGATGAGTTTAGACTAAGAAACCTCACAGCAGATACATCTCCTGGAAAAACAAGCCAAATTCCAGTCTTGCCAAGCTCAAAGGGAAGTGTTTACCCAAAGAAGACATCCTCTCCCCAGAAGCACTGCTAACCCTCTGCAGTTGCATAAACACCTATTCAGAAGTACAACTATATTACCATGACCAAAGAAAATAGTTTTATATGTTTAAAAGAAAATCCTTTAAATGTATATAGCCATGCAAAGCAAGCAGCAAAATGTCCTTTTATTAAATGGATTCCCCTTTAGTGGCTAAATTTTTGAAAGTTAGATGGTACAAAGAACTGATTCTCAATGACAGCATAGATCTTTCTTGTGTCTGATTAGCTGCTGCCATAATTTATAGCTCTGAGCAGCTGATAGAAACATAGAGAAGACAACATGAATCTTTCTGCCTCTGTTGACAGGCCAACTAATCCATTACTAAGTCTCCTCCATTCTTATTCCACTTACCTGTAAACCAATAGTGTCAGTGCTGAATTATATTTGATATTGAAACTATTGATGAATTGCAAAGGGTAAAATTAAAGTGTGATTTATGTTGGGATCAGCAGCACGGTGCTAGAGCACCAAGTGATCTGTGCCGAATTATAACCATAAATACACTTCAGGCTTTGCTTCAGAACCTCTGCCAACAGCTCTGCCTTTTTTTTGTTCCATTCTCTCCATCTCTCTTTCTCCTCTCTGATACTATAGTAAAAGAAATGCAAATAAATGCTGATAAAGATCATAAGCTGCCTGGTTTTGATGCCTTTCTGAACAAAAGGGTGTTATTCTATTTAACAGACTCATCTAAAATATCACTGCAACCACTGGAGACAACACTGAGTGGTACAACACACCTGAAAATTCTCATTTAACAAAGGCTACACTTTATAAAATTCCTGGTAGTGCAGTTCAGTAACACTGGACATCTCCACTAGTGCAAAAAATACCTGGCAAATGGAAGAATTATTTCCTCAAACTAGAATAACAATGTCCCTTCATGTAGGCAACAGTTTTTCAGCTGTTCTATACACATGATCTGCACTTTGAGGAACAGGAAGTGACTTTAGAAATGCTCAGAAGGTTAGAAAACCTGAATATTGCCCTACCAATAACTCCCATTTTTGTATCCTCCTGCACTTCAGCTGCCAAACCAACACTGCAAGTCCCAAAACACTGTTAAAACAGGGTAATTCTGCACATCTGCACCTTCAGCCTCAAGGAATAAAGGTTCATAAATTCTCCTGCCTCAGCACATCTCCCACTCCACGTTCCACAACAGAAGTGACCTTCAAATGCACTCTTGTATCTGTGCAGACATCTCTGGCCAGCTCCTCCAAGGGACAATTAATGGAGCTGCATGGACTTGGTGTGCAGAGTGTAGTTAAAAAAAAGAGCTGGGAAAAGGCAATTTAAAAAAAAATAATCCATAAACAGTGTTTTAAAGATCCATAAACAGTTCAGCACACTAAGAGATCATTAGGATCTACTGATAGCTGTTTGTAGAAGTTGGGGGGTTGTGGCAGGAAACATCTTGGCAAATATGATGCAAAGGACAATTTTGGGGACAGAAAAGATGCTTTTTTTCTTTTTTTCAGTGATGGGAAATATTGGTTTAGGTTTCTATATCTCAATGCTTTAGCAATAAAGGCACATTTCAGGGAAAACATGTTGTGAAATTAGGGGTGGGGAGGAGAGGGGGAAATCTCTGCACAAAGTGGTTGAAAATTGTTTAAATGCCAGAGTTCTTCACAGTAAAGTGGCTGTTCTCCTAAAGGGACTTGTTCCTGTGCCACTGCAGAGCAGAACGGCAAATATACTGCAACCAAGGGTTGTTGTCCCCCTTCAGGCTGAGCAGGACCTTGGTTTGGGCAGCCTGCTTCTGGATGAAGCTCAACAACATCCCACAAAGATGGTGACATGTCTATTTTCACGTGTTCACTGCCGCAACTCATTGCAGAAGAATGCTTGTGAAATAACCCAGTGGTTATGGAAAACTGCCCAACAAAGGATTTCCACCTCACCTCTCCAAGGAGGGCTGGTATCTCCCAGGGGACCACTCCAACAGCTGTCAGTGAACATCTCTGAGCTTCCCACTTGTATGACTGGACCTGCCCAGCACCAGCAAAAAGCTTCTTCAGCTCTATTCAGTCTCTTCCAGCAGACTGAACCTACCTGAGCAGTGTTTCACTGGGGAGATTCACTGCAGACATGATTAATAATTATCCTGCCCATATTGAGGAGGATCTTGTAGGTGAAGAGAAGGATTTTATATACTTCAAGCTACAGCTTGATGAGTTCAGTCTGATTTGGCAATTGATCTCATTTACCTTTTCTGCAAACTTAGCAAGCTGTCATTTTGTTGTTGTTTGAGTTTGGTCTTTGATTACAGGAGGTGTGAAAATGATAGTTTGAAATAAAGGTATGTGGAAAGTAGCATTTTCTAAATAGTTGTTTTAAATTTAAATTCCTTCTCACTCTAATGAGGCAGCCTCTGTTCTCTTCTCCTACAAAGGAAAGAAGCTGGTCACCAGAATAAAGCATTCCTGAATTTCCATTCTTCTTCTAGAAAGCACAGATCTGGGGGAAGGATTTCCAGTAACTTACAGATGGGGTAAGAGATTTCTGTTCCCTGCCTATGGGCAGGTCAAGTCCAACTTTAGAATTTTCTGTCCTTCAATCATCACAGAGATTTCCCAGCAAAGAATGTGCATGTGTTCAGTTAAACACACACCTGAGATGAGGCAGAGGAGGGGTCTCTACTGCTATGGTCTCCCCCCCACAAAACACAATGGTTGAAAGGAAGAAAAAGAGCCAATTCCTCTGACTGAAACCTCTTCCAATTTTTAGGATAAACTCGTGGATCTAAACTCTATTATAGGTTAGAATAATAAGTATACACAGCTAAGAAAAACACACAGAAAGGGGTTTTGTACAAAGCAGGGATTACCCAAAGCTTCCTTGCACTTGATGATCCTAGAGGTCTTCTCCAACCTAAACAACTCTATGATTCTATGATTTATTGTTGGATTTTTTTTAGTTAGGATATGAAACAACACAACCATCTTTTCAGAGAAAGTCCAGAGCACACCAAGAATTGTGGAATACTGAATATGAGTGAAAAATTTCCCTCTTACTCTAACAAAGATTATTCCTTGAATCACTCTAGTGTCTGCAGCGTAATTCCACCATTATTTATATCAGCTTCCTGATATGGAAGCCCAGTAAAACAGCACAATTAAAAAGGTAAATAATACTTTTTTCTTTTCCTAAGTTGCTTCTATAACTTTACCTCTTTACCAGCATTGATTAGCAATTCATCATTCTATTTAAAATTCTGTATTAACAGAATTGTAATGGATCAGCCTGGCCCTGAAATCAATTCCATAGTCATAGCCATGCCCTATTATGAGGTAATGGCAACGCTCATTTTTTTCTGCCAAATGTAAATTGACTGATTTATCACACCATTATACAGTCAAACTGCTCCTTCAGTTGGTTTTCCAAATACAAGGAGGCCAAAAAAAGAAAGTTACAACTACCCAGTTTGGGTTGAAATAGCACTGAGCTCAGTCAATCCACATAAAGTGAATTTTAAGGAGTCAGAACCATCTGCTCTGACACACTAAGTCACCGTGGTCTCTCTAACTTTTGGGGTTTATGCCCTCAATTTCTCTTACATTTCAGGGAGTGATTTAATAATTATAATGCAGGATTGAAAACCAGAAAACATTCCATTCTGTTCCCCACTCAAGACTAACTTGCTGACAGGACCTCATGTTTTTGCTTTATGGTAAAAGGATATCATATAAGGATATTTTAGGAATTCTTTGAGATTTAATTGCATGTTTCTAAATAAAGCCTAGGTTTTCAGAGACATTCTAGAATCCCAGAATGGGTTGGGTTGGAAGGGACCTCCCAAGGTCATCTGGTCCAACCCCTACAATAAGCAGGGACAGCTCTACCTAGGGCAGGTTGCTCAGAGCCCCAGCAAGCCTGACCTTGAATGACTCCAAGGATGAGAATCATCATCAGGCCCCATCCCTGGAATCATTCATGCTCAGGCTTGATGGAGTTCTGAGCATTATTCTCATCATCACCACCCTCTCACTCAAAATCCTGCAGACCCACTGTCATTATGGCAGCCTCCAGCAACTGCCCAGCACAAGTTTAACCGACTGGAGCTAAGTTAGCAAACACAAAACATCAACAAGATGGAGTCTGGCTGAGCCAAGGACATCTGCCAAGCCAAGGGGGGAAACCAGAGGCTGCTCCTGCCAGAGCCTCACTCCCAGCACTGATGTAAATGGTCTGCAGCCAGCTGGAACCACAGCCTAGCTCAGGCCTTGCCATGCTGAACCACTCTGCACCCCCCTGCCTCCAACACCTGCCAGTTAGAAACCCTTTCTGCAACACAGATCCCCACTACTTGACATAACAGGAGAAGTCACAGAATCATAGAACCATAGAATCACTTAGGCTGGAAAAGACCTTCAGGAACAGCAAGTCCAAGCAAGTCCTTTGGCGACAAGCAGCAAGGACCAGCCACTGCCACCAACCACCTGCCACAGACCTGACCCCACCCACAGACACCACCAGAACTAGAAATCAAGCACTTGGCCTCAATTAACTCCTGCAAATAAACCCTGGTGCTCACTCCTGCCCCAGGTTTCAGCCATCACCGGGTGCTGCAGTGAGCAACCCTTCAGAGGCCATGCTCCTTTGGATGAAGCTGTCTCCTACCCCCACCCACTGCACGTCTAATTTACTGTGAACAGAAGCAGTTAATAATGTTACAGCTGCTAAAGCAGCTGAGATGCATGAAAAGGACCAGCCACTAATGTCTTGTATCACTTTGCTTTTAAGGTTTTTGCCTGCTGGCATTATGCAAAGCACAGGCACTTTAGTCACTGCTTTGGTGGCTGCTCAATTTTCACAAGGACATGGCCTGGAGCATCTCTAAATAAAGATAAAAAAAGAAAAATAAAAGCATTTGGCTGATCATTATGTAAGATGTACTCTAAGCTAACCTCAAATGATAACATATATTAAACTTAAATAAGACCCTAGGTTCTTGGCAGGAGCCTTAGGGATTGATGTGATGCTGAGAAAAATAAGCAGAAGGGCAATTATGAAAAATTACTTATCTGGTTATAATGTTGGCCCTGTGTAGGACTGTGTGTGTTTCACCTTTTTGTTCTCAATGACTCCCGCCAGGAGGAATACCCAGACTGCTGAACACACCTAATCCATGTGCCAAAGTCTAGGAGAACTTTCAAACAGCTCAGAAAAAGCCCAACTTGGACATCTTGGAACCACAACTAAATGCAGAGGATGGCAAACACAGAGTAGTTCTCCCTGGAAGACTTTTTTAAAGTGTATGTATTGAGTAAATTTGCAATACATTTGTTTTAAGATTGGAATATCTTTTCCCTGTGGAACCTGAAAATAAGAGACAGGTTGGATGGGGCTTGGAGCAACCCGGTCTAGTGGGAGGTGTCCCTGCCCATGGCAGAGGGGTTGGAACTAGATGAGCTTTGAGGTCCCTTCCAAACCAAACCATTCCATGACTCTATGACTTTCTAAAATGGGTGGGTTCTGGGTTCTAGTTCAGCACAGAACCCTGGAGCTTGCATTTATTCAAAAGTCCTTCAGAAAGGACTGACCTTACTGGAAGTTTTGAGAGAGGAAACCTTTGTACTGGCTGTGTTTGCTCTCTGCTTGGATATTGTTCTTGTGATGGAGAGATAATTTCATTTTAAAAAGCACTGAAACATTATCTGCCAACAGTACATGAAACAGAGACAACCCAGTGAGATTTACAGCAGGGAAATGAGGAAGTTTCCTATGAAGCTGACTCTGTTTATGATATCTGTAGGACTTAGAGCTCACCAGCTAGCACACACTAATTGTCTAAATGAATAATTCTGTCTCCAGAGGGCCCTGAAGGTCAATGGGGTGTTTTTTCTCTGGGGCAAGCACACAGGCAGTTCTTGCTCCAGCTCCCTGCTTCTGAGTGGTGACTCCATGAGTGACACTAAGTGCACAAACCATTTGTCTTATACTTGCAAATAATGCACTCAAATGTTCCAAGGTATTTTCTGCACAAGCTACAGAGTTGTTTGTCATTCAATAGCCCATTTGTAGCCATATTCACCTGTTCTGACCTTATTGAAAACAAGAAAAAAAGCTGTTAATGGTAGTGCTCTGGGAGGTAAGATGGAAACAGCAAGCTGAATATAACTTTCCTCTTTAGCTTGGTTGCTACCACACATACCTGAGCCTCAAAGTGTGGCAAGAGTCCTCCACTGGCCTATGAAACACCTGTGGAATGAATTTACTGCCCAGTGCTGGACTGAACTTAAGCCTTTACATAGTATCTAGAGTCTTTCCATTGACTCTGATGGGTAGGACCAGGTCTGTTCCACTCATTTCCATTTTATCCCACCCTGATTGCAAAAATAAGCTAAATCACTGAACTATTTTAAAATGTGATCTTTCTGCCAGGCAAAGTGAACATGACTAGACTGCAGCAAGAGAGACTTGCTGTTCAGCAGCTTATTTCCTTCCAACAACCCAGATGACAAAAAGCTAGTGTGAATAAAACTGATTAACTGAGGCAGTTCTGCAATTGAGACCAAAAGCATGTCAGAACTGAGTATTTTGGCCAAAAACACAGCATTGCACTGCAGCAAAGGGTGAGGCTGAAGTTGCTGCTTACAGTGCATTCAGATGACCTTTTGAAGGGTTAACATTAGTCTTTATTCCTGATAAAAAAGTTCTTCCAAAGCTGGAAGGCAGAACATACAACCCCAGCAGCCCTTAAGTCACAGTGATGCTTCCATAGAGGTCGGAGTCCATCACTTAAAGGCTTCAACAAGGTGCCCTGAGCACCCAAGGATCAAGAACTTCAGCTAGGTATGCTAGCACTGCCTCAGCTTAAATCAAAAACACATTAAAACAGAAATAAAAAAAAGAACTAGAAAAGAAACAGAGATGATATCCAAGTAGCAACCACTGGAGAGATTCACAAAACCCAGGAGAACCTGAGGTGTCTGACATAATCATGTGAAGGTGTTTTTCTCTCACATCTACGAAGGTGGCAGCTCTGGGATAAGACATCCAGAGTTGTTCCAAAGTTGTGGGTTTCACCTGGAAAGGCTACCCCAAAGCTGCAGGTTGATGTTTGAAACTCAACCTGGCAGAGGGTTCCACGTGTAGAAAGGATGTGCAGGAGCTCCAGCACTGGTAGGGCTCAGATGACACGTAGACAATGTGACATGAGAAGTCTGGATAGCATGGTGAAGGTTATGGGGCTGACAAGAGGAGCATTAAAGCTACACCTAAACTGGGCTCCTAAGGCATTTCCCACACAAGTCTGAGTGATAACTCATATCAGAATAAGCCCAGGAGTAATTTTTGAGGGAAGAAACCCAAACCACACAGTGCTCTAAGAGCATGAAGAGCACCCTAGAAAACCCAACTGCTCTGCAGGTTGATCTCTGGCACCACTGAACCCAGCACCATGTGAGCACCATCTTCTCCTAAATTAAAAGGAGCCCATAGGCAAGGACAGCTCTGAACCCACCAGTGAAGCCTGTTCTGCAGCACAATCCATGGGAAATACAGGGTCTATCACAAGCAGCCATGCCAAGGATGTCACTGCTCCTGTTTGCAAGTATATTATTATTATTTTCTACAAGAACTCACCAGTATTCAGCAGAACTCCACCAGGACAAGAGGTGATGGCCTCAAGTTGTGCCAGGGGAGGTTTAGATTGGGTATTAAGAAGAAGTTCTTTACTGCAAGAGTGGTCAGGCACTGGCCCAGGCTGCCCAGGGAGGTGGTGGAGCCACCATCCCTGGAGGGGTTCAACAAATGAGTAGATGTGGTGCTTTGGGACATGGTCTGAGGGTCAGGGAGATGTTGGACTTGCTGATCCTGGAGGGTCTTTTCCCACCTAGATGATTCTATGACTTTTCAAAGGGAAAACACCCTAAATATCACACAGTGCACATATTCCTGCTCGCCCATTCCCACCATTTCAAATGCTAGCAAGAAGGCAATACATTTATTTCCTCCAAGGCATTAGTTCTAAAGCCACACCATGGCTACACTAACTGGGAATGACTGAAGGTACCACCATGAACTGGGAATGACTGAAGGTACCACCACTGCACGAATACCTCACCACCAACAAGCTCTGATCCCCAGTGGCTGCAGTTCTTTCTCCACAGCCCTTCCCACCTCTAGCAGTTAATTCCAGCTGGATCCTTGCCCGTAGGCTCCAAACACTTAAGCACAAGCCTAAGGCACTTGCAAAGCTCCCCTTGAGAGGCTCCTTGTGACAGGAGCTGGGTTTAAACCAGCCCATCTCCTGGGGGGAGGGCTGGCAGAACACCCCGTTTTTCCTCCAGGCTCTTTAGCCGGATACTTTTCTGGCACCTAAGTCAGGTTTTCAGTCAGCCTGTGATGAAGCTACACCCTGTCACTGTCACAGCTCCACACACTCCCATTTTATTTATATGTAAAATTATATATAGCTGCCTTGGAGCTCTGGATTGCAGCACAGGCACAGCCAAATCTGCTGAGGAGCTTTCAAAAACCTCACTGCAGGTATGGCCCAGCTCACCTGAAAAGCTTGGGGACCTATGGGGAAAACTCTGAAAACATCACCTACAGGGAAAATTCCTGCTTCTCAGCCTTGTGTGCATCCTGTAACCTTCCCAGGGAGCCATTACTGTGGTAATTCACACTTTGCTCCCAATTCCCTGGCACTGGGCTGGCAAGCAGGCCCACTCTCTGGGTGTTTAATCCCCCAGCTCCTGAGTGGTGATATGTGCCAGCAAATCAAATGTAAATGCAAGGTGAGGTGTCAGCTGTGAACACTAAGGAAAATCAAGTGACAAACATTAACTGAATCGTGCACAGCTCCTTCCACATTAACAGATGAGCACACTGCCCTGAACTTCAGAGCTCCACCAAGTCCACAAAGCCTCTGCTAATGACCCAGGGGCTCATCCAAGGGGACACTGCAATAACCCCCATCAGGGCTCCTTTCCTTTGTTTCATCCTTCACGTTCTTTACGAACACGGCAAGTTGGCCACGAAGAAAGCAGAGGCTGACGACTGGAGAAGATGAAGGGAAACCAGCTCTCTGGAACATGAACCAAGTTCCTCTTTTCTAAGGAAATCTTCCTTGATGGGAATGAGACTCAGAAATCCTGACTAGTGGCTGTTCTGGTACCAAATACACTGAATTTGAATCTGGCATCTAATTCTGTGGCAGAGCTCTTCAAAGGACCCATGTGTCCTTCTCACAGCTCCTTACTAAGGGTCACAGAACTCAACTCTGTACCAATAGAAGAGAGAAGCTAATAAACAAAACTCAGGCAGCCTAAAGGCTCTGAAAAGAGAATTTAAAAAAACAAAGCAAGCAAGTAACATGCACTTGCAAAAGCCCCCATCTCGTCCATTCTGGGGTGGTTTCATGCAGGGATGGAGCATGTGGTGATGCAGCCAAGAGAGCTGATGGTCTGTCCCCTCATGCCCATCTGCCCAAACAGAAATGACTAATGGTCTCTTTTTCATTTAGTAAAATTGCTGTCCACAAGAATACCTGAGTTTCAAGACTCCTTCAGAAATTAGATTTACAGGCTCAGTAAATGCTGTAGAAAATACATTTCTACCTCCTTTTGACTTTTTCAACTAGCTGAACATGCTCAGATTCCTATTCTTCTCTCCTGATGCCAACTTAGACCTTCATTTTGCACCAAGTTGTTAGTACTACAAGATGAAGTGTGAAATAAAATGCTGTAACACACCTATTACCTTTCTATGGAGTGTTTGCAGTAGCAGCACAATCCAGTGTAATAAAATTTGTGCCCAAGTTTTTACTCCTCCTCCCCCCCCAATGAAACAACACCTAGAACCCTTCAGTAACTGCATAAACACCAAAATACTTTTAGTCCCAGCTTAGCCTTCCTGAAAAGAGTTTAAAGGGATATTCAGTTGGTCTTTGGCCACTGTCACTCCACTAAAACAATACAATTTATACTGGTTTACAGTATACAGGAACTTCCAAACCTGTTCACTAATAAACCCACACTGCCCACAGCAGTGCAGATTTCACTAGTGCATTTCATGTGTGTCTTAGACCCTAATTCCCTCTATCTGTGAAACTTACAGACATTAGACCCAAATTCAAACATGTCCATTTGCAATTTCATAGTAAAGCTTTTCCTCAATCTTTCTCCCTTGCTATTTCCAGCTGAAATTCACTTGTACTATATAGTGTAATCAAAGTACAGCATAATCAGAAGCAGAGCATAATAAAAATATAATAATAAAGTAATACTGATGTATAACAATTATGTATAATAATTAAAAGTCTGATTAGAAGGTGTTGCTTTGGGAAATCTAAAATAGTTTCTCTTAAAAGAAATACTGTAACTTATCAAGTGGGATAACTTAAACAGGAATGACTGAGAGGGATCCACTACTGAGTAGCTCCTGAAATCCTCCAGTGGGAGGAAAACTTACAAAACTTTCAAGTCAAATAAAAAAAAAAGAAATTATCCTCTTTCCCACACTGCAGATGAGTGTTTTTACTCCCAGGGAAGCCAACAGACATTTCCCCCACTGTTCTACGTTTGCCTCAGCAGTGCTCTGAAAACTCTCTAACCCAGAGAAAGAATCAGAAGACAACCTGGGATTTCCTAGGAAGCATCAGCACTTCCATTACCAGGGAGGGTGTCAATGATTCCTGAAAGTATCATTTAGTTTTTAAAACTCTCTGCAAATCCAGCCTTTGAACCACAGGTGCTTTTCAATATGCCAACTGGGACAATCTATGTGGTTAGAGCATATTGCACTGCCTGCTGCACACAGGGGCTTCACAGAGGAGCTCACCTCTGAGTCAGCAAAGAGCTTGTTGATAATTCATCACTGATAAGACATAATATTTGTGCTCAATAATGCTAATGGGATGGATTCATGAACAGCTTGTTAAGCAGTGCCATTATTTATTGCACAGGAGAGAAGAGTTCAAACAGACCAGCTGCCTGTTTTATTTGCCACGCTGCCTCCAGAGGAGAATATAAAAAATTCCAGAAATTTGGCATAACTCACATCATCAGGATGGGTTTGCAACTCACACAGATGTGAATTATACCTAATATTAACCAACAAATATTTAATATAAAGGCAACCTAAAGCAGATAATTACTTTTGCAATATAAGCAGAAGATTGTAGCATGCAAAGGTCTGAGAAATAGTGATTCGTAACAACACCTTTGACAAATCATCCTGTATTTGAGAGTAAATTAGACCTTCCAGATCAACTTTGACATACAGAGGGGTTGTAAATGATTCAATTAAGTTAAAAATTACTTTCATGGCAAAGCTGTGTGTTCCTCTACCATTTAACTAATCATGAGGCCAGTGTGACTGACTGAATTTCTCTTTTTCTTCCTTATCAGACATCTCACCACGTAGCTAATCAGCACCAGTTGTGCCCAATGTCCTACCTGATGCTTGCTTGTAGACTTCTGCTCTTCTAACTCCTCCTACTGTGTCCTTTCTCTTCTCTGTTTTCCTCTTTCTTTAAAAGATGTGATTCAATGCAACTGACTGAGCTGTGAAAAAAAATTTAAGATCAAATATAGAGATAAATACATGTAAAAATGTGATATAAGAGGCAGTACTCAAAGTGCAGACAGTGAGTGAATCAGAAGGTAGACATCTTAAATTAATCTGTTCTGAAGGTCTTCTCCAGCATGAGTGTTACCAGGCTGATTGGTTTACTAGCTTGAGGTTTACTGCCTTGTTAAAGGTTTCCTTTACATTTATGGGAATCTAAAATCCTGACCACGTTTAATTATAAAAACTGTCATTGGGAGAGTAAGATTGCACTAAAAATACTGTCACTGAAACGCTCATCTTACCAACAGTGACTTCATGATTTGAACCCACACTTCTGCACAGTAGATTTTGGCTGAGGTCCTGACTGAAATCAAAACGTTTGATTTTTAACCTGGCAGGAGCTCAAAAACATCCAGCAAAAAAATCTGAGCAAAACCAGAGATGAGAATTGTCCCATGGTCTCTCCTGTCATTGCTCAAGAAAAGTCCTTCTCCAGGCAGGCTGCAGGATTAACATTCCTTCCCAACACTTTGTAAAACTTCTCCCTCAGAATGACATTTCCTACAGTAAGTGTGCTCTGAGCACAGCTGAATTCTTAGCAGCTGTTCTGGTATTAAACTTCACCATGTTATTATCACACATCTCTAGCTATAAAGATGACAAATACCTGGAAGTCTCCACAGGCTGTTGCATCTTCCCTTTTGTGCCTCTGATGCTACAGGCTGGTGCTGGAAAGGGAATATGGATTCCTCAGGTGACAACTTAGCATTACATTTCTTAATAGCACATAAAGATAAGTGTTGATGTGGCCTGCACTTATCCTGGCTTATTTCATGGCTATGAACATGCCCAGACCAAGACAACTCTGCTCCTCTTCTACCAGCAATAACAAAACTCAGTCTGAAATTTCAGGCCCAATGTAAATGGTGTCCAGCACCTCATTTGGGGATCAATTCCAAGGACAAATGAATAAAAAAAATAGTATCTAGAGAGTATTACAGCAAGCTGGCTGGTGGGTATCAGTGGTTATTCACCTCCCAAGTCATGCCTAGGCTCCCATGAACACCAGCCATGCAGCCAAACATTTGCACAACTTCAATCCCAACAGTCCAGGTGGAGTTTTGGGTAGAAAGTTGCAAGAAAAGTAGGAAGCACTCACTTGTTTAGTGTGTTGCTATCTCCAGACCAGCACAGCTCAGTATAATGTAGCACAATTTGGTAACTTCTGCCCCAGAAACACTCTGCAATGAGATGAGAGGAGAGCTGAAGGTCAATTCTGAGCTGTATCATCACAAGCTAATGCAATGTCTACCCGCACTACATTGATTTCTAGGAAATGCTCTGAGACAAGTGGGATAAAGCCAGAGGTGTGCAGGGGGCACAGAGAGAAAATTGGAAGTGAAGTGTCTGCTACTTAGTGTGGATGTCAGGGAAAACCTCAGCAGCTTCCAACGGGCAAATGGAGGATGCTGGGACTTGGGCCAGTCACTGTTCTGAGAGCTACTGCCTTTGAAGAGTCACTTGTGTTTAATGGAGATTTTTTGGGGCAGAGAATTGATCATTACATTTGAACAAATGTAGAAGAAAAATAAACAAAGCAAGCCCTCAACCTTACACAGAAGATACAAGACATGTAGTGGAAGAATTGGTGGAGTCCCCATCCCTGGAGGGGTTTCCAAGCCATGGAGATGTGGTGCTGAGGGACATGGGTTAGTGGTACCCTGGCAGACCTGGGTTAATGGTTGGACTCCATGATCTTAAAGGTCTCTTCCAACCAGAATGATTCTATGATCCTATGTGTCTAAATTATTTTTCGGCCATGGGCTTCACTCCATTAGTTTACATGTGAACTAAATGCTCAATGACAATGGATTTCACATATAATCAAACTATGTTACTATTAACACCGTTCATGAAACACACATTACATTGAACACCATTGTGATTTACTTCCTCACTTTGCTACCTCTCCTTTTTACAGTTCATTTATCACATAACTCTTCCTCTCCCCTTGAACAGTAAGCAGAGAAATATCACTGAGTTATAAATTCCATTTTTCTTTCAATTAGTTCATTACAAAAACTATTCAGAACTGCTTTTATGAAGTGGCAACTTCAGATTCCTTTATAAAAACAAGGTGAAAAGACAGTCCTAAAACAGCAAGTGGTAAAAAAAGATACATTTGATGCAACTTTTAATTATCCTTTTCATTAAACTGCAGCACGTTCACCACTTTATAATCTCAAGAAAATGTCCTTTATACAATAGATGTTACTCAGGATTTTTTTTTTCCACGCTTATCATAATAATTAATATTCCTGGTCTAACAACCCTCTCTCCAAAAGAAAGGAGGAAAGAAAACAACAAAGGAAATATTCCCAAGGCACAATATTTCTTTTGTTTCTGAACTCTCCATTTGCATATTCATCTTCAATGAGCAACATCCACTGACATCTCCAGAGCCACCTTTTTACTGGAAAATCTCATCCTCCTCTGCAAGCCAGAAGCCACCACCTTGTACTCTGCCAAATGACACACTGTAATCAAAGAACTCCAAACCGTGACACATCTCTTAATCAGAAAATATTTCCAGTTCCCATTCTGAAAATAATCAAAGGAGACTTCTAAGCTCTCACATCAAAAACACAGGCTTCTGAGGGCACAGAAAAATTAACTGCAAGCACTAGGAAAAATCTGGGAGCACTTTACATTTCACATCCACATTCACTGGCTGTAGTGCCAATCCAAATGCTGTGCCAGCCATGAAAAATCAGGTGCTCATCAGAATTCACTTTGGTTAGATAGGAATCTACCCCATGAAAACCAGAATCACAGGTTTTCTTATTAAATTGCTTTAAATCAAGTGCCTATCACTTAGAGAAAGAAAACAGATACGAAGTTATGATTAACTACAAAGTCATTTTTCCATCAACAGGATAAAGTACATGATGGGATGTGCAGCAGCTACTTTTGATATTGCACATATTAACTAATATAATATTCTGCAGTGTATACAATGATGTTCACTGTGGACAGTCAGTTGAGAGTGCTGCACAGCTGATTTTATTTTACCTTTCCTATGAAAAACAGGACTGAGGATAGCCAGAAAATCAATGATGTTCTATTTTTTTTT